>RZGM01000074.1:99082-269327 GCA_027886205.1 Fusarium piperis | reverse complement strand
TGTAAGGAAGTGGGTCCCTCGGATGAGGTAAGGCCACTGAGAAGCCTTATAGATAGAGGTGTGGCACGGTTCCGGCACGAAGTGCCAGAACTGGTTGATCTTTTGGTCTATTGGCTCAATCGGCATGCCACCCGATTATGTTACACCCTATGATGCCCTCAGCTAGTCACTTTGATCTACGCCATTCATCCAGTTATTGTAGTCGGCCGCGATAGAGGGGATCTCAAACTCCTTCACCTTCTCATTACTGAAAAACGCCTATATCGGCCGGGCTCGAATATGCATTATATTTAGCTTCTTCCTCTTCTATAAAACCCACTCTTGCCTAGTATATAAGGTTATTATAAAGAGCACGAGGGCATTATCTTTCTAAGCGATTTATATAACCTAGAGATAACAAATTAGCAAGGGAAAAGTAGCTAAATTATATTATAGAGGCATACGAGGTTATCTTCTATTAAGACCGCAATCACTTAGTTAAATCTAAGAAGCCAGGCACCGGTTATATCATCCTTTTTAAGCTACTTTATTAGCCTAAAGATGCCACTATTAATACGGGCCATACCTATGCCGGCGTGGCCATAGAAGCAAAGGGCTCATAGGAGGTCTACTAAGTTAAAAAGGTTATTAAAAAATACGTGAAAATAGCCATTTGGAAAGAGGTTAATAAGGGTAGTCATAATGCTCTATATTAGGTTAAGACTTATCCTCTTTAGCATTGGCTTAGGCTTCCCTTTTCCCTTCTTCTTCTATAAGCTATTATATTATCTTTAGCCATAGCAACGGTTAGCGATGCTTCTTTAGATATATATTCTTCTAGGTATGCCAACTAGGCTATGTTTCTTACTTAGCTAGTGCTAAATCTACTATAAGAGGATTCCCTGCTACGCAATAGCCTAGACTTTAAAACCCTCTTTTATTAGCTTATTTTTCATCATGGTTTTCTCTTTGGTTTAACCCATATACTATATCATGCCTTCGTCGATGGAAAGGAAGGACCCAGGCTCAAGGAATCGCAAAGTGACGCTTTGGATAAGGTCAGACTAGTTAGTCATAGCCCTGAAGACCCGGGGAAGCTCATCAGTCGGGTTAAAAAGTGGGAAAATACGGAGATGCCGAAAGAGAAGCCACTAGCGGTTGAAAGTCATATATTTAATAACTGAATGATCTGGCCTTTGGCAGCCGTTGCCCGAGGTCTTCCAGAAATCCTAAAGCTGGCTTTGGTGGAAAAGCCCTATGTAGATGAGGATCGCCAACTAGATATATAGCTCGGGGACTGTCGTCGGCTTCCATAGGCGAAGGCGGGCATTAGGTCGAAGAGGCCGTTCGTGAAGGAGGCCAGAAACCCAGCTATTGGTGTAATCAACCCATTTTTCGACGAGGGAATAAGGAATAAAGAATAAGAAGAGGTTGAGAGGCTCATCGGGCAGCTTCCTGACCTGCAAGGCACGGTATGTGATGTGTAAAGGTTGAAAGTCATACCCTCGTTCATCGGTTGCGGGGATCGCCGGCACGCACGTGACATCCGCGGGCTGCAGCCGGCTGCAATTGCGGTCTTCAATTACGCTATTTTCGTCGAATTCATTGAGAGCCGGTCCTTCCTCGAGTCCCGATGGCATGATTGATATTTCAATACGATAGGAATTCGCGATTTTCCCTAGTTGAATCAATGGTGTTGTGTCAAGTGGCAACTTCGAGGTTGCGGCAGGTACCCCGACGATGACTCATTCAAGTGGGGCGAGGTACGTGCTGTAGTCTTCTGACAACACAGGAGATAAGCAGCGATGGTATTCCGAGATGGTTCGATGCGGCATCATCCATTTCCGCATGCAACTGAAGCGGTGGCGGCCAGAGCGGCTCGGAGATGGGACCTATACGATGTGGTTGAGCGAATTGGTGTGGTAGCCGCGTCAGACGGGTGCATTTTCGTGACAGATTCGAGCTTGGCGTGCCGAACAAGTGTCTGAGGTCAAAACAGCCAGCGTAAAGGCTGACAGCTCCATGTATCTTTATCAATCAAGGATGATGAAGTTGAAAGAGAAGAGCTCATAACCCAGGAGTTGACCGACTGCGGAGCCAGAAAGAAAAGTGGGACCATGTCCTGACCCACGAAACGGATCTATAACTTGGAGCAAATCGCGCAGATTCCACACAATTCGAGTCATTTCGAAAATGATTGGTTTCGTGGTCTAACGGCTATGACTGCGGATTCTGATTCCGCCAGCGAGGGTTCGACTCCCTCCGAGACCTTGTCTTTTTTGTTTGTGGCGGCTATAAGAGTCTTGGAGAGTGAAGCCATCATGAGGTGTAAGGTATCATCATAACTAAGAAAATGTCTACAACACCGAAAATACGATTATGGGTGATATAAATGCACCACCTTATATCTGAAGCGTTTATTATATTATGATATTTTCCTTTATTTTTACCTTGCTATAGTGTATCATTATCGGTATCTTTATATTCAGCTCCGTTGTCGGCGACTGTGGCCTCCAGGTTAGGTAGGAATGATATGTTCCATCAGCTGAATTGCAAAATGAATAGTTGGAACAGTACCCAAGGTAGTTAAGTAAATATGCAAGAGTAACATAAGAAGTCCCTGTGAAAATCCATCTCCTTGTTCTTACTCATATTTCTCTTTTCCTTGTACTTGTTTGGTAGGAGAATCACTTGATGGGTATTTTGTCATTCAAGCCTGTCACTCCGCGGCGATAGTAGCGCAAACCATCATTCGACGCTTGCTAAGCAGCGAATCAGCGTGAACGCTTACTTACCCTGCGTGATGAACCTCGACTCAAGCTCTCTCAATCTCTCAACTGAATCATACACTCATCTCTCTATTGTTTTCGTCTAGAGTATTCCTTGTTCGAATCTTCCTACGCAGGTATCCCGAGCACACTCGTTGCCCCTTTGCTATCTACGCAGTGCATTAATAAGCTTCGGCACTCATATCGCCACCCGCCCTCATCACTCGACTCCTCACCACAACACAACTCCAGCACAAAAAATGGCACCTTCGCTCGAGGCGCCGGAGCCCGTGGAGGATGTCATCGCAAACCCCATAAAGCAGAAGCCACAGCTCGTCGCTCCGGAGCCCGAGCACTGCCCAGGCCCCGAGTCACAGCAGGCCGGCACAGCGGACTCGTGTGCCGGGTGCCCGAACCAGGCCATCTGCGCCTCGGCGCCAAAGGGTCCCGACCCGGACATCCCCATCATCTCAGCGCGGCTTGAGAATGTCAAGCATAAGATTCTCGTGCTGAGCGGCAAGGGCGGCGTGGGGAAGAGCACCTTTACGTCGCTGCTGGCGCACGCCTTTGCGACCAACCCGGACAGTACGGTGGGCATCATGGATACGGACATCTGCGGACCCAGCATTCCAAAGATGATGGGAGTTGAGGGAGAGACGGTCCACGTCAGTGGTACGGGATGGTCGCCGATCTGGGTCATGGACAATCTCTCCGTCATGAGCATTCAGTTCTTGCTACCGAATCGGGACGACGCTGTTATCTGGCGGGGTCCCAAGAAGAACGGTCTCATTAAGCAGTTTCTTAAGGACGTGGAATGGGGCGACCTCGACTTTCTACTCGTGGATACACCGCCGGGCACAAGCGACGAGCACCTCAGCGTCAACTCATTCCTTAAAGAGAGCGGCATCGACGGAGCTGTCATGGTCACCACGCCGCAAGAGGTGTCACTACTGGACGTGCGCAAGGAGATTGACTTTTGTCGAAAGGCTGGAATCAGGGTGTTGGGACTCGCAGAGAACATGAGCAGCTTTGTCTGCCCAAAGTGTTCCAACGCGAGCGAGATCTTCAAGGCGACCACAGGAGGTGGACGGGCATTGGCAGAGGAGATGGGTATTCCCTTCCTGGGGTCAGTACCTCTGGACCCCAGGATCAGGATGGCGTGCGACTACGGCGAGAGTTACTTTGACTCGTTCCCAGACAGCCCGGCTTGTATCGCGTTCCAAGGGGTGGTTAAGAATGTTGCGATGCAGTTGGGATTGGATACCCAGAGCGTGTTGCCGGACGAGTAGGCGACAGCTCTTATATAGTTACGTAGATTATGATATCGCTGATTTTTTTCATCCCTTGTTTTCTATGAGCATATCAACTCGACTTGAGCTTGTCGGGGATCTCTTCCAAATCTTCGGCGGATTCGATATCAATGATTCGTCCGGCCTCGCTCGTGTTTCGCATCAGCTCCTTGGCGCCGGCGTAGAGCATCCTCATCTCGGCGTTGCATGTAACGGGGAGGTAAAAGAGTAGCACGTATGGGACAGACAACCGTCCGTCACCCTAGGTCTGTCAGTATCGTAGAGGTGGGTAGGTATAGGCTCGATCGGGCGTACCATGGTGAGGGGGTAGCTCAGGAGGACGAAGCGCGGCGCATGGTCGGGAAGGTCATCGCCGACTTCCTCGAGGGACTTGTAAACGACCTTGTCTTCATCTTGGCGGATCTCGTATGTGTGCTTGTCAATCAGGTCTGGCGAGTCGGTGAGCTTGGGCATGCCATGGTGAAGCGGCAGAGGGACCGGCGCGGACAAGGAGACATACATACAAATAACAGCTTGAGGATCCTTGGCCCGTGAAGTAGTCAGTCGGAACTTGCGGAGGTGATCCTTGGTCTCCCCGGAGAAGGTGTACAGTCGCGATTCGGACGCCTGGACATGTGAATTGGTGGGGGATGGGGATGAAGGTGTAGGTGACATACCATGGTGACTGCAAGTGATCAAACAAACAGGGAACAAGGAACTGAAGCTATCACTGCTGCTATCGTGGAACTCTAAGCTAGGACGAAGCTCTGGTAGCTATCACGAGATGGACTAGGGCAGTCAGTTGAGAGTCGCAAGTTAGGCACCTCAGGTCAGCCCCGCCACGATACAACGAACTCCGAGAGAAGACCGCCCCCACTCCAACGAGTAAACGTCATTTGCAAGCTCCATCCCCATCCCCCAAACGGACGACATCCAACAAGGGTCACGAACATAAGAACTCGCGCATTTCCTTGCTCCTTCATTCGTCCGTCCGTCCTTCATGTTCTCCCGCATCTCACAAGTTGCAAGGCACCTCTCCGCTCCCATTGCTGTTACCGCTGCTCGCACTAGACCATTTGCATTTGGAAGCGTCATGGCTCCTATATCGGCGGATGAGCGCAATGCGCGCACCATCCAGACGGCGGCGTGTCTGATTATTGGCGACGAGGTCCTGGGTGGAAAGGTAGACGGCCTGTCTGTTGCTGTTACATGGGCTTTGCTAATCCAAGATAGACTGTTGATGTGAGTGACTGGTACAACCTAACCTTGGAAGACAGGGATTGACTGAGTAGACCAACTCTGCTTATTTCGCAAAATGGTGCTTCTCACTCGGAATTGTAAGTCGCACGGGACCCTGATGCGACCTAGAACTAAGCTGCTGCAGAGCCTTAAGCGAGTCGAGGTGATTGAGGATGACGAGAGTGAAATCATAGAGGCCGTTCGAAGAATGAGCGATCGTTATGACTTTATCGTCACAAGGTTAGCCACTTACACCCATATATGTTTCGATGAGTAGCTAAAGTGTATAGTGGCGGGATTGGTCCTACGTAAGACGACAACCCCCAGTCTTGGCTGTGACTAACTGTCTAGGCACGACGACATTACCTATCACTCCATCGCCAAGGCCTTTGACTTGCCTCTGAAACTCCACCAGGAGACGTTTGAGAAGATGAAGCTGTTCTCCGGGCCTCACCCCAATCAACCCAACTTTGACTGGGACGTCGACTCGCCTGCTAGAAAGGCAAAGCTTCGCATGGCTGAACTGCCAACCGACGAGTCTCGAGATCTGAAGAAGCAGGCTCTTTTCCCCCACGAGGACCTCTGGGTTCCCGTTGCCGTCGTTAACGGCAACATCCACATATTACCCGGTATTCCGAGACTTTGTGAGTGACCCAATGATGAAAATCTGTGCACCCATGATCACAGATGTATGAGGCCGTCAATTAAAGAGAAGATGCTTCTCTTTGGTGGTGTGGCTGTGACAATCCATGTGTCACCAAGGGGTGTCTTTTTCATGCATCATCTATACCCCATTCCTCTATATACTAACCAGAAACAGTCCAGAAGCTTCTCGAGGGATTGAAGCCATATGTTCTGCCAAGACTCGCGGATCCCGAGGGTACAGGAACACATAGAATTCTGTTCTCGACCCCTCTTCCTGAGAGCGGCGTGGCCGATTTCCTCACGACATTGGCCGCCAAGGTTGAGCCCAAGGGTATCAAGGTCGGAAGTTATCCTCGCTGGGGCAAGAAGCACAACACGGTCACTCTTGTTGGAAGGTGAGTACCCAGATGAACTCGTGCCGGGCCGCACTGACAGGAAACAGGGACCAGGATTACCTCGAGAGTTTGGTTGCCGAAGTCGAGGCCGGCATCCAGGGCCTAAGAGTTACCGCCGAAGGCGAAAATAGTGAGGAGGAGTCCACAAAGGAGACTGTAGAGTCTACAAAGGAGCCATGAGTCGGGTTGTGTAATCACACCATAACGGATACACTGGTCGGTAAGTAATCACTGCTCTCGGTCGCAGCTGTGTCAATGTCGGAGGACGGCGACGAGTCGCCATTGGATAGACCATGTAGTGTATACATATCTTGAATATAGATGGATCAGAGCTGATATCCATCTACTCCCACGTCTGTTCGTATGCCCCTACCACCGGGGTTGACTTGCGATGTCCGCTTAGCTACCCTGGGCGTTGCAGGAGTATCCTAGAACCTGGTCCTCTGGATAGCCGTGGGAGCAACTGACTGGACGCGGATCTTGACGGGGTTGATATGTCTGAGCTGCATCGCCCCTGCGGGCCGCAGTTAGTGAGGGGTTTTCGAAGGAAAAGCAAGACTGTTAATGGTCGTGTCTCAGCCGACTTGCAGGTCCAGTTGACGGCCTGTTAAGATTGTCAATGTAATAAAACAAAGCCCACCGACAGCCAGCATCTGCGCCCAACGCACATCGCATATCATATTCTGACAAGACCGGAGCAAGGCCGGAAGGACTCGCTCAGTCTAGGCGACGTTGAGGCCGATCTGCACACCTGAGCAACCGAGATAAGACATGGAAGCGGATGTGAGTCTCATTTCCCAGGGCCGGAACGTGGTAGCGAGCCGGCAAAGCACACAATCCATCATACGATCCGGAGCAGAAGAGGGGCTGGCGACTTTCTTGCATTGCAGATCCCCCGAGGAGCATTGAATCCGAGACGCATCGGCGCGGGAAGCTAGGGGCTGGCTCGAGCAACATGGAATGGCACGTCGTGAGTTCAAGACTGACTCGAGCTCTCCTCTCAGAATGAGTTGCAGAGGGCTAGAACGAACCTGGGGTGCGTTACCGACCAGGGGTAGCAGTGGACAAGGCGGAGGTGGAGACTTGGCGAGCAGAGCAAATCACGGCGGCGGTAGCAAAGCTCGTGACATTGATCAGCGCCGAGGTCAAAATGTTAGAGCTCAAGCCGGGGCCTGAGGGAGATTGAAACATGACATGACGGGCGCCTTGGCGTGTAGAGCTAGAAGCGAGGGCAATCTAAATACCGAGAAAAGGGGCTGTTGAAGGGTGTCCAGAAAGGAGCCGAGAATGGTGGAGACGGCATGCCCCATAGGACGTCATGTTCTAGAAGGCTGACGAGAGGCTTGTGAGCTTTAGCTTGGGCGGTTTCGAGGCGTAATTTGTGGTGCCTGGGAGGCATGCGGGAGCCGGCTGGGAGCTGAAAGGCGGGGGACAAGTAGAAGGATAGGCATGGACGTTGCACTCCTGTTCTATTGATGAACCTGTTGATGAAGTGATGATTACGGTGCATGTCGAGGGTTACAAGATGTTTCCTGAAGCAAGTAAATGTGAGCTTTGAGAGCTCAAGTGTCAAAGTACCCAAGATAGACCTTGTCCTCTGTATCACGTGAGCACGCGGCCACTTCTAGAACTTACATCCCTGGCAGGCTGCAACTCGTGCCTCTTTTTTCAAGCATCGTTTCATAATAAAAACACATGTCTACGCAAGCAGAACACCACGGCCATCTTGCTGCGCATGAGAACAGAATTCACATTTGAAAAAGTTGGAACAGTTCTCCAATACAACCTGCCCTTCGAGTAGTCACTTGCTTTCAGCGAGTAGACGTATTTGCTTATCTACCCGTGAGCGCTCGGCATGACCGGGCACTTGTATCAGATATAGTAGGGCCTCGTGAGTTTGGTTCGCTGCTTTTGTCGAGATTCCTCTGCGAAGCTGCGCGGAGATCGTGCCTTGGCACCTGAGTGCACCCATGGTTGGTTACAGTGGCTTGTTTCATCTAAGCAAAGGATACTACTACCTGACAACCGCGTGCTGGACTCGTCAGCACATCCGACAGTTGATGCCACGATCTGGCGCATCATGCCCACAACCCAACAACAAACCACAGCCAGCTTACTTGACTCGTGGCCTTGTTACATGACTTCTGACAGCGATGTTAAGTTTCGGTAAAACGAACGCGATGTTTCAGCCAACCGCCTCTGGTGGTTCTAACTTCTCGGCGAAGATCGCCCTAGCCCTCTTCTCTGACCGAGAGAGCGCATCGTGCCGAGAGCCCATGTTAATGCCTTGTTTTCGGAGTATTGTAGTTGAGCAGGGACCCCCATTCGATCATGTGTCGTGACGAGGTTCCGTGATTGGTGATTGCATTGGCTACGATCTCTCTGCAAAAACCGTGGTTCTGTGTTGAAGTTGGATGTTACGCTGTGTCTCAAGAGTCAACTCTTACTATGCCGTACAATGGAACCCAACTTCTTAGCAGTAATTGTGATGACAGCATAAATGCAATCACTGCAATCAATGAATATCAGATCTTTCGATAAGTTGCCTGGCCTTGGTAATCAAGCTGTCTTTGAGAGATAACAATATCATTGTCTTGTCACAGATCAACTGGTGTACCGGGCCTCATACCAGCTGAAGCACCCCAAACGGGCATTCCGTCAAATCAGGCCCCCCAGAAACGCCTCCTGCATCTGCATCATTAGCCTTGTCACTCGTATCGATACGTAATGGCGGTGATATCCTGTGATGGGTGCGATCTCTGTTGCATTCTTGGTGATGAGATCTGGCTCACCATCCCCGTCATCCGTGCATCTGTTGCAATCCATCCGCCCTAACCCCCACCCGGCACCTTTTTGAGCACATCCTCGCATCTTCAACAGCCTCAAACACACCGGCGCCAATGGCACAACGTGGTGGATGTGCGCCAGCACCTAGGGCGGCGGTCACTGTGACGCTGTAGCCCTGCATGGACGATGCGATGCGATGGTGCTGGTGCAGGTCGTCGTGGGGTGTGGAGTCGTGTAGCAGCCAGGGAGTATGCCGGCAGGGGGGAAGCTCTCCGAGAGGATGGGTGGCATGTGTGTGTGTCTGTCTGGGGATGACAATGACGGATGCCGCAGAAGTGGTGAGACTTTGTTTCTGTGCTGAGGCCCTTTGTCGATGAACCGGTGAATGGGGAGCCGGGACAAGAGATGCAGGTCCTGATGGGCCTCGGCAATGGTTGGCCCTGTCTCTATGCAGTTGAGGCAGTTGATGCATAAAGTGGTTGAGGGGGTTGCGTCTTGCTAGACTAGCTAGCACATATCGTCAAGGCAGGTTGCTTTTGGTCATGCAATTGCGTCGCACCTTGAGAGTTGAGACGTAATGACAACTGAGTCGTCAACTGCGTGGTCATGATAGTGCACAGTAACTGTATCAGTTAGCATACGGCGGGTATAAGCATACCTCCCAGGCACGTACGATAACGACGCAAAGGCGTTATCAGGAGCTTGGGGATGCCAAGTCGAGTCTCGCCCAACCGCAAATCAATCCTAGGGTGGAACTCGGCGCGACATAAGAGAGGAGAGACGGCGTGGGCGCCTTATTCAACAGGACCCTGATCCCGGGCCCTGGGCTTGGCCTACACGACTAAGCTGTTTAAGAACGAGCTACAGTAGCATCGGAGCTTGTCCCAACTCCTCACCCCCTTCCCCAGGTCCAGGTCCAGGGGCATGGAGGCGGAAAGTTGTTGGAACCGTTGCGAGAGCGGGACGGAGAGACAAAGGGACCGGTGAGATGGGAAGGGAGCGAGACAGGTCATCACATGAGGGGAGAGTGATGAGGGTCATGACGGGAATGACTGGTCGAGAAAGGCTTTCTCGGTGCTGCTGTTGGTTGACTGGCGATACAAGGCGCGGCTCACTTGGTTGTACTGGCGCTTGGGCCGCTGAGAAGTGCACCCCATTGGATGGCGAGACGGCCGAGGTGACAGACGAGACGGTGATGGGCGAGTTGGTGATGGCGATTGGGTTCCCCGAATGGGTCGGTTTAGATGTGAACCCTCGGTGATCACTGCATCTTCTGGGCGAGGGTCATGCTCGCCTAGGTCAATAACCAACTGATTTTAACGACTGGGAACGTCAACTGAAGAAACAAAAGATGGAGAAGAAAAGGAACGGCAGCCGTGGAGTATTACTACTGTAACAAGCGGGATTCTCATTTCCAAAAAGCCGCGGAGGCTCTGGACGGATGGAGTAAGTCGACGATCGATGTCAGGGTCATTGCTCAAGTGAAAAAGGCCGGGGTGTTCAGGACCGGCGTCGTTCGGAGGTGTTTCCGCAGTCCATGCACGACGAACGATGGATGACAACGACTTCACCACTACCACCACCACCACCACCTGCCTCGCTCGGCGAAGAGGAGAACATTAAGATAAAGGGATCGACTAATAATTCCTAGGTATTATTCGGCCAAATGGCTGAGTGACAGTAGCCGCTGCAGCTCTCATCGGTGACGGACCTCTAGACCGGAGGTTGGTGTTGTGATAAATCGAGGTGAAAGAGACCCTGGCAGGCAATCAATCCAAATCCCCCTTTTCTGCCCACTTCTGCTGCCACCCCCTCCCCAGTCGGTGTATAATACAAAATGTTACTCGACTCTGCGACGGCAGCGAGAGGAGAGCCATTGTTTGTTCAGTTGGGTGCAGCACGCGCTCTGGCTGCGGGAGCACAAGCAGTAGCAGAAAATGGGGGCACCGAGATATACGGTGAGAGGCCGCTTATACATCCATACATCCAGGATGGAAACGAACGAGTACGAGGCCAGCGCGGACCGTACCTTAACGCTGTGCGAGACGTGCAGCAAAGAAGCACAGCACACGCTACAGTGCGAGCACCATTGGCAGAGCAGACGCAGCCAGCCGCTGCCCTTGCAGAAAACTGCATGGAGGCCAGCGATGGACGAAAGAATGGGACTCTTTCTCTCACCACGGCAGGGGGATTGATTCGATTCGACTGGTCCTCTCCGCCCTAGGACCCCCAAGTGTTCTGCTCAGCAGCGTGCTCGCAAGGGCCCCAGTCTTGACGTTCAGCAGTCCATCCATTCAGAGGGAGAGCCAAGCTTGACCCGCAGGGTCTAGGTCTCTCTCCCACACCCCCCTTCACCAACCTCTTCTGCAAGTCGACCATCCATCCGCCCACTGGGAGAGCTTGCTGAGAAGCCACTGAAAGTCGTCGATTGATGACCCAGCAGCACCAGCCCACTGGGGCCAGGGAAAAAAACCTCTATTCGCCGCTGTCGGGCATGATCAGTCCAGCCTCTCTCGCCATCATGAGCCGGAGGCCACCGAACAGCATGTTTCCCCTGGCTTCTTTTCTGTCTGTCCAGTTGTCGATAAGGTTGGCCTCGGCTTTGATCTTCTTCGTCCCCTGGGCAGCCCAGATCCACGTACCTGAGCCCGGCGAACAGACGGCGAACAGACGACAACGACAAGGTCCAGAACTCGCCCCCGTTCCGTCGTCGGATCCAGTTCATTTTCGTCCAAGCAAAAGCTGGGCTGGGTTGGGTCCAAGCCAGAGCTCGCCAGCACCAGCCAATCCCGCCGTCCGGGCGGCTGGCTCTTCCAGCCACTCTCCCTGCGTCGGCGCTGGATGCTGTTGATTTCTCATCGAGAGGCTTTATTTCAGTTGTGTAGTCGGCGCCCAGGGCTTGTGGGAGGGCAGCTGGACGCGAATGATAGGTGCCTGCGCGCCTCGCACCAAAAGGAGCGACGGGAGAATGCTTTCCTCCATGTCTAAAACGGGTAATGTCCAGATTCTGTGGAATTATCACGGCATCCTACAGCACGCACACACACACAGGCCATGAAGCCATGAAGGAACCTCTCTTTCTCGCAGGGACCGCGGCGCCGCGGCGTCGCCCCTCCTTCGACTATCGTCCCCTTGAGCTGCCCGTAGAGGCTGGGCTTTATCGACCCTAGTGACCAATCCGGCCGTGCTTCCAGTGGCCTAGCGGTCCCAGCATCCACTGACAGGACGGGACGGGAAGTCTCCAGTGATGGCCGGACTCCGCGCGCCCATCCATCTCAGCGCCCGGGAGCGCCCAGTAACATTGGCCATGGGCGAGCACTGAGCGCGACTGGGTTTGTTCAGGACGACCAGGCCTGCCCGGTCGCGAGAAATCGGTCCCGTTTGCACCCTGGAAGCAACCTAGGCGACTGTTGCTGTTGCTGTTGCTGCTGTTGTTGACTTTGACCTAAGTACTGGATACCTGCTCAGGTGGCTCTTCTGCTCCCTCTCCACAGTCCAAATGCACTGCAAACTCCCCAGCGGGCGCTGTAAATGTCCAAATGCAATCCAGGTCACAGGTACCTTGCCTTAGCTTTGAAAGCCTCCACTCCAGCAAGCAAACTGCTCCAGAACCAAGCCAATCCCAGGCCTTCGCAACTTGTACACGGTACACACCTCTTGGTTCCCCAATCCACGCCCCCCCTCCATGCTTTCTTTCCCTGCACCCTGGCTGGTCTTGTCCTCCACCTTTCGACCCTTTCCCCTTTCAGGCTTCTTCCCCTTCTCTTCTCACTGCTACGTACCTACCATACTGCGGACTGTCGACTCCCTCTGCTTTGGCCATTTTTCGAACCTTTTGGTCCTTTTCCGTATCTTCGTCGTCTCTTTCTTCTCCTTCCCCCCCACAAGCACAAGCACTGCAGCCAAAGCTAGAGTCCGCCCCGACCCAGCGGCAAATCATTCATTCTCTCTTCCTTTGTTCCTCCCATCGGCCATCCCGCGCTATCGACGACTCTTCTGCCTTGTCCTGACTTCCAGTCCTTTGACTCTGCTTCCCTTCACTCCCCGCTGGACTAGATCAGACTCGATCCCCACCGTCCCGTCTGTCCCTTCTCTCCCGACTCTTCGTCGCCCGCCTCTGAATCCATCCGACGGCCTTGCGACGACGATTCAGCCTGCGCGCGTTAGATTTTTATCCCATCGCCCCGCGAGTGAAGCTGCTATAGAGAGAGCTCCTTCAACATCAAGACACAATGGCTGCGAACACAAAGGTACGACACAACTGACAGCCACGGGTAGCGAGCATCTCTGGTGCACCTGGGAACCTGCTTGTTTGCGGGTCCTGTGCCGATTGTTTACTGCTACCCCTTGATGCCATCACCCTCATGTCGCTGACCATCTTGCCGCGCTGCAGTTCCTACGAGAGTACAAGCTCGTCGTTGTCGGAGGTGGTGGTGTCGGTAAATCATGCTTGACCATTCAGTTGATTCAGAGCCATTTCGTCGACGAGTATGATCCTACAATTGAAGGTTGGTCGGACACGTGCCCCTACCATCTGCAACCGCCCGCAACCGCCCATGCTAACGCGTTGAACTCAACAGACTCGTACCGAAAGCAGTGCGTCATCGATGAAGAGGTTGCCCTGCTCGACGTCCTCGATACCGCCGGCCAGGAAGAGTATAGCGCCATGCGAGAGCAGTATATGCGAACCGGAGAGGGATTCCTACTAGTCTATTCCATTACTTCGCGACAGAGCTTTGAGGAAATTACCACCTTCCAGCAACAGATTCTGCGAGTCAAGGATAAGGACTATTTCCCCATGGTTGTTGTTGGCAACAAGTGCGATTTGGAGGGCGACCGAGACGTGTCACGACAAGGTATGCAGTATCACGGGCGCGCGCTTCTCTAGAGACGCAGACACTAACCTATTTTGCAGAGGGTGAGGCGCTGGCAAGGTCATTCGGCTGCAAGTTCATTGAGACATCGGCCAAGTCTCGCATCAACGTCGACAAGGCCTTTTTCGATATCGTGCGAGAAATCCGGAGATATAACCGCGAGATGCAGGGCTACTCGACCGGCAGCGGCGGCACCTCAGGCGCAAACGGCCCACCCAAGCCCATGGATATGGACAACGGCGAGCAAGAGGCTGGATGCTGCGCCAAGTGCGTGCTCATGTAAAGAGGAATGATATGAGAATGTGATGGAGTGGAGGACAGATTATATCTCGAGACGAGGCGAGATGCGACATACAGTGTGGTGGACGGGCGAACATCTGCCATGTCGGGGCTCTGTCGAATCCGCGCGACACGGTGCAAGGATGCAACACGGCCAGCAGACTTCGGAGGGGCATGGAGATGAAAATGTCGATGGCATGGGATTGGGGAGTCGGGTTCTAGGCTCAGGCACACACACACGTGCTTGAACCGGATGCATCCTACGGACGGAGATGCCCAGCGGCGATGTACAGGCCAAGGAGCCCGGCAAACCCACGACATGTCATGTCTACGTGAGTGAACAAGCCAAATGGTTCATGCTTGATGACCCATGATCCATGTTACATGGCACGTGGTTCGGCGTTTCTCTGGAGGCTCGTTATTTTGGACGTTGTGGATAAAAAAAGGACCATGAATCTACCGGAGGAGAGAGAAGAACCAGATGCCCGGGGGAGGAGGAAGCCTCTGCTGCCGATGTCGTTCGTGTACGCAATGGATGCTACCTGTTTGCCCTTCTGCGCCCCCGAGGACCTCGCGAGAGGACCACCCACCCGACTTTTTTCCTTGCTTTTTTTGTGTCAGTCACCGGGGAGGATGGATGATTTTTCAAGATCAAGTATGGGTTCTGCAGGCTCTTTCTATATCCATTATTTCATACATGTAATTCTTTCAGTTTCGTTCCTTCTTCTCCTTTCCTCTTTTTTTTTTACCTACCTACCTATTTTCTAGTCCATCTCGAGGTCGGTCTCGTTCTCTCCGGCGGCAATGGTTCAGTCAGACAATTCAAGCAACCCCCTTTTTTGTGTATGCCTTTGATCCGTCTTGGTCGTCTTCGTCTCTTGCGCTTCGGGCAGCTCGCATTCCGATCACGTCGGATGCTTGGCCATGTGGCTTTCACGTGAAGAGACAGTGGAATGTTGAATCTCAGATGTTTCGGGCGTCATGATATGATGCTGATGGTTGCTGGGGGCTGGGCTGGACTGTCTAAGGTCAGTTGAAAATGTTGTTTACGCATCTCTGAAGGTTGATCTATTGTCTAGGCTTGACCGGTTTCAAACAGCCAAACTCCGAATTCCAAACTAGGTATCCGTACTTAGCACTACACTTGATCTATTCTCGACCCTGCTCAACCATCCCCATCTCTACGTCATCATCAAGCTCGGTAACCCTGGAAAGAAAACCAGTTGCTCTTTCGTCAGGCCTCATGGTCCTCCCATACCCTTCATTTTCCTGATCCACAACCTATCCACTACTCATCTTGACATCTTCAAGAGGCTCGGTGACTCTGGCAAAGAGATCAGTTATCCGCTCGGCAGTCCTCAGCGCCCCTTTCACAACATCGGGCTGGTTGTGTTTGTCATTCTTCTGGTTCACAACCCATTCGCTACACGCCATACACGCCCACGCTGTTGGGCCACCCTCCTTAAAGTTGTGGTGGTCGGCTGACACGTTGACCTCGTTGAGCGGCTTGTTTGCGAGGCACCCGGGGCAGACGGGCTTCTTGAAGTATGAGAGCCGCCACTCATGTACCAGCTTGGCTTGCTTGAGCATTTCTTCGGCGTAGTACAACCGGTGGTAGCGGCAGAGCCAGCCTCCAAGGACCTTGTCCGCGCAGAAGCACCCAGTACCGGGTTTTGGGTTCGGCCTGAACTCGACGGCATTGTCCGGGTCGTCGTCTAGGTTGTATATGCCCTTGGGTGCGTCGTCGTTGGCATATGTGCCGTGAACGGTACGAGCACCTGCATCTTTGTAATCCAGCACGTTCTGGGCCTTGCTGCTGATGTGCTCGGCGCAGTCATGGCACAGATAGGCGCGCATGTCGACCAGGTCCTCCCTGGTGATGGGCTTGTCTTGTTGGCGAAACAGGTCGTTTATGCTTGCGACGTGGCATTGGTTACAGACGGGGAAGTGGTACGGCGGCGTGTTGCTGTGGGCAAGGCTCTGGCAATTTATTCGGAATGAGTTTTCTCTGCTGCAGTAGCCAAGACCACCATTGTTGGGCTCAACGCACCTCTCTTGAATCTGTTGCTCGGCTTCCTCACGAGGAACATCACGGAGAACGTCACGGAAGGGCACAGGGAGTCGACGACCCTCAGACATGTTGAAGATGTGAGGGCGGGTCTTGTTGCTGTTGTCTGGATGATGGCGGGCAACATGCCAGTGCGACATGTCGAGGTCCTCGAGAGGGTTCAAGATCTTCCAGCGCGAGTTCCTGGGTTTGGAGTTGTACCGAATCCTTGTTTCCCCGTTCATGGTGAAGCCTAGAAATGGGTTGAAGGGAACATGTTCGACGGCTCTGGCATCTTGGGGCGCCCGGCTTGAGGATGCGTTACTGGGGCTAGGGATGACCTGTCGGGTAGTTACGGGCGGTTCTGGGGGATTCAAAGTGCCTACAGCTGGCTTCATGGACCGTCCGAATGAATAATCGCCGTCGTTGTTCCCAGGCTGACGACGTTGCCGACGCTCAGCCCGACGTTGAGCCCAGTCGGCGGCAACATCCAGTTGAGAACCGTACGTGTTGTCGAACGGGCCGGCCGTGGATTGCAACTGCGGCTGGGAAAGCGGTTGCTGTCGGTCATAGCCATGTCCTGGCTGAGGCATGTCGAGGTGGTGGCTGGGAAACTGATAGACGGAAGTTTGTTGAAGCTGCTGAGCAAAGAGGTCACTGAATGGAGGTTCAGGCTGCCCACGGGCTTGTTGAGCCCGGGTTCGCTTTCTGGGCGGGACAGGGACAGGTTCACCCTGAGGCCGTCGAGTCCGAGACCAAACCGTGCGTGTAGCTGGGTTGGACCTTACAATGCTGCCGAAAGCTGGAGCTTCAACTGGAGGGTTCTTTGGCAGATGGGCTTCCAACTCGGCGGCGACGCTGCCGTAGTCATCAAACTGGCAAGGGTTTTGATAGTTGGGCCACTGGTCCTGTATCATCTGCCTGAGCTCGTCCCTCTTAAACTCTTGCATGTTACGCTTGGCCAGGAGGTGACCGTACTGAGCACCATTGGGTGGCTTCGCGGGGGGTGGAGGTCGGTAGTGCTTGTGGGCGTCGAGGATGTCCTCGTAGCGCTCGGGGCCGTCCTGTTCAAAGTTGTCTACAGCGTACCTCTGAGTCGAGGGTCCGATCCAGTCCTCGGGGTCGGTCCCTATCTTGGTGGAGTTGACGCCGTCGCCCGTGAACCCCATGGAGAGGTAGTACAGAGGACCAAGATTACCCATCTCGGGCCTGGGGAGGGTGTTTTGCTTCTTGCCCCGCTGGTAGGGATCGCACTCTGTCTTTTCACCGTTGCTCACACACGAGTCACAGGGACGCTGGCGATCGCAAGCGCGGTTGTTGACGCGGCAGTTCTTGCAGGCCGTGAAGGGCATGTGCGGGCCAAAGCCGACTAGACTGAGGCTATACAGAGGCCAGTAGACGCGCGTTATGCCAAAGTCACTGACGCAGCCGACGCCGATCTGGCTGCAGCGCTCGCAGGCGTAGGCGGTGCGGCTGAGATGGACCTGGCACTTGACATTGCTGAGGATGCAGGCGTCGCAGGGCTTCCTCCAGAAGGTCTGCCTGGTGAGGTCGGCCAGGTTCCAGACGATCTTGTAACCCTCGTCGATGGACCAGTCCTCGGGAGGCTTGACGGCCGAGTTCTCCCAGATCAGGTTCCCCGAGTCGATGCATGACATGCCGTCGCGGACGCACCTGGAGCACGCGACATCTTCCTGCCACTGGACGCGGTTGTCCAGCCACGAGCACTTCTCGAAGCCTTTGAGCTTGCCGTCCTCGAGGGCGTGGGAACGGCACCGGTCGCACGCGTGCCGGTACCACGGTCGAAAGGGGCGAAGCTTGTTGGGCCGCTTGTTGGGCAGCGCCGAGCCGGCGACGACGCAGCTGTAGTCGGGTCTGCAGTTGGAGCACTTGTATCCAAGGATGGGGTCGGCGTCGCAGGTCTGCTCGAACCCGAACTTGACGCACCGCTTGCATACCGAGTCCTCCGGGTACCAGGCCGGGCCCGCGTTGCCGTACCGATTGTGCGTGAACTCGAGGCCGTCGACGACGCACACGTGTGCCGGCGACATGCCCGGGTTCATGTTCCGGTAGTCGGCGCAGTGCTGGCACTCGACGAGGTACACGTCCTTGCCGGTGCCCTGCACCACCTCAAAGTTGCACACATCATCCTGGGCGTACAAGCCCTGGCCAACATCGTGGTTGACGCAAAAGTCGCAAGGCCCCAGAGGGATGTTGCCCTGAGCCGCTGCCAGCGTCGCCGTCTTGGCCCGCTTGCTCGCCCGGCCCGACGTGTTGTTGCGCTGCCTCTTTCTGGGGACCATGAGCTTGCCGTTGGGATTCAGGAGCTGGGTTTTCTGGCCTTGGTCGCTTGGCTCTTCGCTGTGACCTTCTTCTCTTGGGATCGTGGACGTTGTCAGGCGGCTTCTGCCTACTCCACGGATGACGTCCCGGGGGATGTTGCTCGGGTACGGGACCGGAGATGTGGAGATGCTGTCGCCGAGAGCCTTCCGTCTTGCACGGGTCATGGGACCAGCGCCGGCCGGCACCAACGGAGCCCTGACCGGCGTGATGGAAACGCTTGGCTGCTGTTGCTGAACCAGTGGAGGAGGGTCCACCGGGGTGACAAAGATGGGCGGCGCTGGTCTGACGGGAAAGTAGTCCGACCCTGCGAGCTTTGGCAATGTATTCCAGTCTATCGGCTCCCGAGTCGCCGAGCGACGGTTCGGACGCGTCATTCCGCGCTTAATGACATCGGGGTTGTTTCCTGTGTGAAAGGGGAACATGATTGCGGAAGACTCGAGACCCGGACGGGCAAGTCGAGAAGGTGGTTGCGTTTATAGAGCGAACTTGGATACGGGTAGACAGACACTGGTTTCAAAGACGAAATGGGGGGAATGGAATAAGAGTCAAGGAATGAACCTCTTTCAACAATGATTCAAGTTTCTTACATTTCGTTGTCATCTCGAGAGAGATGGGCAAGTGACTTGGTTTTAATCCTGCCATTCCCAAGACTTTCTTTGTCCTCTCCTATCGAAGCCCCCTAACCAACGAGATCCGTCTTTGTTCTCCTCGAGACCATACCCCCCCCATCTCGTCCCTTTCCTTATTTAGCCCTTGCTTTCTTTCAACTTGAGAAAAAAAAAGGTGGCTGACATCGGGGAATCGACCATGCCGCATATGAAAACGACTGGGACAAAGAACCCTGGTATCCCTGAATAGCAGCCATCCATCCTCCCTCGTGCATTGAAGAGGAAGATGTATAATCTAACCATGTGGTTTGCTATCGCTTGACTTGAATGGCTCGACGCTGCGAAGCTTTGGCTAGATTGCCCTTGGCTGGCTATTGCGGTGGCCGACTCTTGGTGATACCCATCAACAACGTTGTGAGCACACACACACACTCTCGTGACAGCTTTATTATATACTCTTCTTTGTTCAACTTTTTTAATCCTCTCGCTTTTACATCTACACATACTCTTCACATCTTATCTTGCCTCTTCCCTCTCATTGTCCAGGCAATCAATCGTCATCCATCCATCGGCTCCTCCTTGTCGTCAAAGCCCGAGCCAATATCGTATCGCTATGCCTCCCCATCCATGAGTTCCTGTCCCATTTTCCCCGGTAAAAAACGCTCAATTATCTTTGATAATCCCACCATACATACACACGTCTAGTTTCTCTCAAGTTGATCCAGCTTCTCGTAGCCCTCTGCCTAATTACCTTTGGTAATTCACCATATAGATAGGTGGGCTTCAACCCTCCTCCCAATCCTCCCATGACCAGCAATCCTCCCATTTTCCCATTACTGTAGTGCCCTGTGTAATCATCCCGAGAACTGGAACCGAGTGGCTTCGAGCTGGCCGAGACCGTCGCGGGGTGCCACGTTACGTCGCCTGTACGTGTTGGTGAAGTCCTGCAGGACAGCACGCACGTTCCTGATAGCGCTCGGGTCTCCTGACTCGAGCTTCTCCTTGATCTTGATCATCAACCGGTTCGCCTCCTCTGGGGACACAGTGCCCTCGGGCAGGAGCTGTATCGTGCGCGATACCCACTGGTGCGTCTCGGCCGGGAGCAGTTCAAACAGTGCCAGCAAGACACCGCTGCCGTCTGCAAAGCAGTCACGCGGGAACGTGATCATCATACCCGCCATGACCTGCTTCACCAGGTTCTCTCCAAGTGTCAGCAAGAGGTTCTTGACAATAGTCTTGATTTCAGCTGCAGCAGCCTCGGGAATTCCGTCACTGGTAGCCGGGTTATCGCCTCCGTAAGAGAGGAGGTCCCTCAAGAAGTGAAGAGTCGAAGACAGGGGGTCGCGCTGCTCCAGAGTGAGCGCGTAGATGGATGCTTCGAAAATCGACCTCAACAAGTGAGAGGGGATAAGTTTCTGAGGATAGTAGAGCAGAGCATCGATCAACAAACGGAAGAAATCATCAATAACATCAGGAAGCTCCTTAGGCTGCAGCTCCGTCATGACCCTCAGGAATGTTGTCGTCTGAGCCTCAAAGAAGGTGTAGATGTTCTCCGTAGTCGCTGGGTCAACGTGCTCTCGAGCCTCGGAAAACTCGCGCAGGATGGCAGAAGTCACCCACAAGAAGCAGCCCTCCCGCGAGTTGTTGAAGCCGCTTGCCAACTTGTTTGCCATGTCCGGAAGCATGGGTGCCATGGCTGTGCGGTATGAGATGACCATGTTACGCCAGCATCTGCAGACGCGCTCGCAGATGGGCGTAAAGTTGAGGAAGTTGTCCAACACAGTCGAGAGAATGGGGAACACCTCCTGCCAGTACTTGACAGCAAGGTTCTCCTGGCCTGGGTTGTGAGGCGGCACCACGTTCTGAACAAAGATGGTGATGAGCTGGAGATGATCTGTAAGAGGTTAGCTAGTTCTCGTATTCACCTTTATTGGAAAACTCACCTGCAAGAGCCAACTTGCCATCCTCATCGGTAGCATTGTTCGCCTTGGCCATCAGTCGCTGGATCAATGGGTCGCAGTACGTCTTGAGCAGTCGGTAAACCTCCTCCACGGGCTGGACAGCCACTACGTTGGCCACACCCTCCGTGATCTCCTCCTTGCTCGCGTCGGGCAGCTTGTCAAGAATCTGATCGTAGAAAGTCTGCAGTTGAAGCACCTGCCCACTAAGGAGATGCTTGCAGTCGGTACAGAAATACTTGATGGCGAGGGCTGCTCCGCGGATAATCTCCTTGGAATCCGTCTGGAACGAGCTCACGATGTAGTTGAACTGAGGCTCGAGGTACTCGGGGTGAGCTGCCGTCCACTCAGTGTAACGTCCCAGCACCATGATGGTGGCGAACCGAAGCTTCTCGTGACTGGGCATCTGCACGAGCAGAGGCATGAGTTGGGGCAACACAATGTTCTCATCCTTGTCAACCATCCGGCCCAGGGCACGCATAGCGAACAGAGGCGCCTCCAGCTCCTGCCAGTGAGGGACATTGGTGTCCGTGACCTGGCTGGCATACTTTGACATCCATACTTGAATAGCCTGCAGCGCCTTGGTCAGGCATTCCGTAACACCCATAACCTCGCAGCAGTCCTTCAGCGTGTCGCCCATATGGTGACGGAACTCCCTAAACTTCTCCTCCTGCTCACGGTCTCCGTCGAAGAGATCGTTTTCGTTGCCCGAGTCCGGCTTGGGGTATTCAAGATCCTTCAGAAGAATATCCACCAGCTTAGAGTAGATATCCACAAATTGCAGACGACCCTCGATATAGATATCCAACACGAGATACAGCTTGAGCTCCAGCCAGAAGTTGAAGGTATGCTCAATCACGTCTCGCTCCGTGTCTCTCGAGGCGCATTCCAGGATGGCCTCGACCAGGGGTCGGAAGTGGGTGGGCTGGCGAGCAATACCCACAACCCAGCTCTCTCCCGCAGTAGCATACACCTTGGTCAGGGCCTTGAGAGTCTCGGTGTCCTCCTCCTCCGCCGCCTTGGTCACCTGGGGCTTGAGAGAGATGATCCTTGGGAACAGGATCTCAATGACATCCGGGGTCACATCCACATCGCTAGCCTCTCTAAGGATGGTGCAGAGGCACTCGGAAGCCTCCTGGCTGCACTGGTCGCTTGTAACGCCGGTGAAGATGAGGTCCAAAAGGGGTGACTTGACGATGTTGCCGACGGGGACCTCTCGTAGCCAGGATGTAATGCACTCCATCAGCTGGGGATTTTGGGCAGCAGCGGCTGCAGCACCTGTTAGTTATTGCGCGGGACTGGAGCTACTCGACTTACGTGACGATTGAGAATAGTTAATGAGGAGTTGGACAACCTGGTCCGCATTATCTCCCAACAAAGCTTGCGTTCGCGCCGCCAAATCTTCTTCCTAATTCGAAACAATTAGACTTGTACTCGGGTTGATGACGACCGGACGATACGATCTCGAAGAGAGCGGGTTCCCGGTCTATGGTTGCGCGATCCACGTACAGACAAGGTGATCTTTCGACCCTCGGTGACTTCTTCAGGGAGGACTCGGAGGAAATCCAGGACGCAGGCGTAGCTCTCGGGGCTGTCGCCAAGGGACTGAACCACAGACGCCAGGACGTCGTTCCAGTCCTTCATCTGGATCGCTAGAATGGCCAGGCACACACACAGCTGGACACGGATGGGTTTGGGCCCGGGGGCGAAGTGCTTCAGGAGAAGGAGGATCTGGCTTCGAAGCCCGGGGAGTTCGCTTGGAGGAACCTGAGTAGAAAGGTCGTATGTGATCTAGGAGTTGTTAGTGATGCTGAGGTGCGGGCACTCTGCGAATCTCCAACCTTTCCACGCAGGGTGATGGCCGCAAAGAGGGTAGCCTCTGGTTCGGCATCAGACTGCAAGATTCCTATTATAGTTGCCCATGAGGCTTTCTGCAATCATTTGTTAGCATACCAAACAGTGTCCGCATCTGCGCGACCCACCGATTTCTGAAATCTCTCCAAATACTCATGGGCGTGCTTCTTGGCCTCTTGCTCCCCGCTCCTCATGGTCATGACGGCAGCCAGCACATCGGGTGGCGCGAAGGCCTCTTGGGCTCCGTTCGTGGCCATTATGTATTATGCGGCAGTGAAAGAGACGTAAAGGTCGTAACTGGGAGGGTTTGCGTAGCCTGCGCGCGATCGTACGTGGTCGTCGTGGCGCATACAAAGGGGCACTGTAGCTTTAGAGCGACTGGCGGGAGATTGAGATTGTGATGATCGGGAGGCGCTCGAGAGGGTGATGAAGGGACTGATGACGGCAGCCTCTAGGGGAGCTGGAGAAGGACGACGTGCGGGCCCAAGGGAGTGAGGAAGGCAAAGAGCCAAAGCGCAAGAGGTGATGCGATCGGATTCTGGTGACGAGATGTGAAAGTGGGATAGCACTCAGAAGCAAGCAAAATACACAAAGCCCACCTCCCGACTATGGGGTCGACGTTGGTGGAGAGATGCTTGGCGGGGCAATTGCAATCTGCCTCGGGTTATTCCGTGGTTTTTCCGATTCGCCTCATGAGCCTCAAGGTGAAGGTTGCCTGGCTAAGGCGGAGGGTGAGGATATGTAGGTGCCTGTGCTTGAGACTGTGCCCTGATGTCATTTGTTGGGGACATAACGGTGCGGCTTGTTGAACTGTATGTCAGGTATCTAATAAAGAAGCTTTGGTTGTGCCGTTGCTGTGCTGTCTCGAGCGGATTCATCTCCTCGGAAAGCTAATAATACCCATGTTGTTGTTTCAAGATGGAACCTTGTCGAGTCAATAAGTGAAAGAAATGTCCCATGAGGTGGTCGTTGCAAAGGCCACATCCATCTTCGAGATCACACGCCCTGTCACGTGGTATGAATCTTTCACGTATCTGGCATTTGTCTGTCTACCTGAGATTCAGAAATCTATTCAAATCTACCTCTACGGGTATCATGACGGGGCCGTCTTAATCTCGCCATTGCCCAGAATAAGGCCATTGAGTCTACGATCGTGGGCATCGGTGGGAACTCTTTGTTCTGATGAAGCAGGGACCAGCTGCTCCGTCAAAGCCAGCCCGTACAGCAGCAGCGGCCTCTCCTGCACCACGTCCTTTGTCTGGATCTTGGCTAGGTACCGGTTGATAAAGAAGTCGTAGAACCCCTTGCCGTGGCCAAGGCGCCTTATCGACCCCGAGTCATCAAAGTCAAAGGCGACGCCAGGCACGACCATCAAGTCTAAGGTAGCCTGCTCCGAGTGATGGGCGTCCGGACCGCCCAGGATGCGTTGCCGTTGGTGCACGGTGGCAGGATCCACGCTCGGGATCCCCCAGCGGTCGAGCTTGAGGCTCTCGTAGTCTTGCAGGTTTTCCAGGTGCACCATGTCCATCACCCGGGCCGGGGTGTCGGGGGTCTGGAGAGGTGACCTGTGAAGGTAGGGGACAAAGACCTGCTTGCCAGCGCCGAGGGCGTGCCGGACAATGGCGTCGGTCTGAACTTCGGCTGTGGGCATGGCCAGGTAAATGCTGATGCGGTTTGCATCCTTGTAAGGCTGAAACTCTTTCAGAGTCTCAAAGATGCAGCGACCTGCAGGACACGGGTGTTAGGTGACAGACGCTACGGATGTAGGCATGACGATGATGGTGATGGTTGTCATACTCTGGGTGGTAATGGAATCCTGGGTGACGGCCGTGAGCTTCTGCTTCATGAGACTTCTCAGCTGCTGCTTGGCAGCGGACAGGGGTGACGCCATAGCGAGGCTGACACAGGGGACCAGGGAGGCTGAGGGCTGAAGGCTGAGAGGGTGGATTGATACAGATTCCTGTTGGTGAGAGGGAATCTTGGTTATACTTCCTGGAGGAGCACGCTAAGCATGAGGGTGCCGGCATGACCCGACGGCCACCAGCTTGTTGGCGGGGTACATGGTCGGCGATGTGAGCCGTGTATTCGGTGCCTCGGGCTTGGTACCGAAATCATCAACTTTTCTACTCTGAAGCAGTCATAATACAAAATTTCTCACGTGTTCTACTCGCGCTGAACTGAACTAATCTTGGACCTTTTGCTGATTTTATACCAGCATGTTCCTGGTGTCTATGCCACATCATCACATGACAGGTGTTTGGAGCAGTCAACAACACCAAAGTACCAGAGGAGATTCACCCACACTTTCACGCAACAGAATCACTTACCACATCTCATGGTATGCCCCCTTCATTCAAAACTGTGGCATCTAGGTAGCACGTGGGTAAAATCCTCCGCTTAGTCTCCGAAATCTTGGAGCATGATCTCCCTCCAAGGCCCGCTTTGGGTGGAATGAGGCTGCCCCTCTGCTTTGGTATTGGGCCTCAATACCTCACTCACCATCCAAGTCGTGCTGAGACAATGGGCAGTCTCGATTGTCTTAGGTCAGGGGGTTTGGATAGTAAAAATGAGCCGAGGGGGATGGTGTGTTTGGCCGGTCTATAAATGAGGAGAATTCTTGGACTTGTGCTGGTGTTATCGCGTTCTCAGGGTCGAGAGCTATCGCTGGGCCAGGGTTAACCACGACGGGCTAATCTACAGGTTGCAAGGGGATTAAATGTTAAACAAGGTACTTAACTCTGATACAGCGCAGTCACCTCAGATGATGTACTCTCACCATTAACCCCTTACCAAAAATACATCTCTGATGGTCATTGTATGGTCCCGCCGTGGCAAATTCTGGCCAATTACAGTAATAAGATACAGTGAGAGGGCCCGATGTTTAACATTTAATCCCCTTGCAACCTGTAGCTTCAAAGAGATTCTAGAAAGTTGGAAAGAAGTAACTTATCCAAGATTTGGCTTCATTGGAATAGAGCGCCCGGTATCTATATTGCCTCGGCCTTGGTCAAGACAATATCTATAGCCCTGATCCCAGTAACAGTGGCCCTGATCCAACTGCCGACTACTAGCCAGCTGTTCTGATCAGCGCACATGAGCACGATGAACGTTCCAAGATCCATCTTGATCTCCCAAGAATTGTGCGGATAGCACTGAACTAGCGCGTCATCGGGGTCACGCAGTCGGCACTGTTGCGGAGCGGGCGTCGGCGGTGAGGCCCGAAGTAAACTTGGCACTTGGATTTCAAAGCAGTATCCGATTTCGCCTCGAGTTTTGTCGACAACGGCGGGTGTTGGAAAATCGAGCGAATTATTGGGAAAATTCAAAACGTATTCGCATGTCTTCGTCTCGCGACTGGGTCACGACACGACACGACACGACACGACCTTACGAGGACCATGTCCGCGGCGATGGTAACCCCCACGCTTTATTTGGCATGGTTCATCACCAACGACTGACGATCCTCCACGGTACATTGCCCGGGCGCGGCAAAGCAAATGCAGAAACATGGCACTACTAAACCGGTGAGCTGTTTGCCCCGTTCCTCGACAAGAAAAAAACCCGAGGCAAAGAAGACTGCCTTGTTTGCGACATCAATGGCACGGAGTGCCTCTCTAGTAAGACCCTCTTTATCCAATATCACCAAGTCCCTGCAATAACTAAGTCAGCCACTTTACAGTTAGTCACGCCCTTTTGAAAAGCGATGTTGCTCTGCAATATCCCGTTGAGTGTTCGGCCGGCAAACTTGACATGGGTGAAGCGGAACAAATACAAACCGCAGACGTGACCTCCCACGTCAAGCAGGCCACTTTCTGTCAGAGTAGAGTAGTGAGACTGGAAAGCCAAGAAGCCTTGGAGAATCCATCTGTTGTACGTTGGTATCCTTCAATAGCCCAGCTGGGCAGCTGCAAGAAAGAACAACACGTCTCGGTGGAATTCTGCTCCGCTCAAAGAGAAAGCTGCTCCGTGAGCCCGGTCTAGCCCCCGCAGAACGCCCTGTCTCTCCTTGCCCTTGTCGTGGCAGGTTGACAAGTTCGCGGTCCGAGCTGAAAGCGAGCCCAAGACAAGCGCAGGAGACGCCAGCCATTTGCAATGCAAGGCATGCTATTGCTCAGTTGCAGATATGACAGAACAACATGTCTCAGACGACCATGCGAAGCATATCCCCGTCCGGCGGGTGCTGACAGGGGGGCCCTCCCGTGGCTGCTGCATGGAATTGGATCTCCAATTTTGAAAATTTGTCGATTGAACATGGATAAGCTGCAGCGTGGGATGCATCTGGCCATGGGGGCGTGATGTGCGAGAGCCGAATTCCGTCGATGGGCTTGCATTTGTCCAGCTGGTGAGCAAGTGCGCGCCTGGGTGAGGTCGAGGTGAGCAGCAGAAAACAAAGCTTCCCCAGCCTCGAAAGCTAGAGAGGGGCCACAGTTTGGTAGCTTGAGGATCAGGGACTGTTGTGCAACATTTCGAGAGCCAGGAACGGAAACAAGAGGGCCCCTGGATCTTCGCGGCTAGACGCAGAAGAGAAGCCCATGGCCGAAAGCAGACATGGACGGGCGGCCGCAGAGACCGGCGCTCGCGGGCTACAGCAGGGGCGGCAGTCCTCTGGCTTGGCTTGCCAGGGATCGAGGCGCGCCGTGGACATGTCGATGGCGTCTCATGGGAAGGGTTATCTAATCAGATCCATCAGAGGATGGGGAGCTCCTGCGTCTGAGCGTCACGGCATCACCCACAGGCAGGGGTTTCTTTGGCCCGCCCGCTATTACCGGCCGTGGTGGGTGGTGGTTGATGTGCTCAGTGCGTCCGAGATGGACATGGATTGACTAAGATGAGGATGGGGGAGCCTGCATCTGGGGTGGAATACCCGAATGTACCTGGAGGTCTGGCAGGCTCCATGCACTCGGCAACAGTATCCATTGCCTCAGATCATCGACAGCTTTCAAACGATGCAGGTGAGGCGATGCTCTCTCCAATCCTGACTCCCTCTTGTCAACTTGGTCATGATTATCGTCCTGACTGGCCAGCGCGGCGCAGCATAACCAGGCTTCTCCGTAGTGTGCAAACATGGTGCAAATCAGCACAGCCCTTTGTCAGCTTCAGGGGAAATTGCCGTGCCAGCAAGCAGAGAAAGTGTTAGGCCAGGCCTCCGGTCCGTTCATCATCTCAGGGGTGGTCCCCGACGGAATGGTGCTTGGCGTCCGCAGCCTCCCGCGGGCTAAGCAGCTAGAGGAACGATTCGCGATTATGATCCTCAAAGGGTTGTGATTGGCGGTTGACGAAGCGGGCTGCGCCCATTCCGTGGCTCATCATTCCTATTCCTGGATTTGCATCCCTCGTCGTCACTCTTTAAGCGTACCTGACAAGTCATTCCATGGAGAGGAGAGAGACACCCTCCTCAGAATTTGGTGCTGTATCCGACACCCCTGGGGCTGGCTGCTGTGATGAGCCATCCCTTGTCTCTTGCCTGACAATCTCTTGGTTGTCTCACAGTCACACAACATGCGCATGGCAGACAGACCTCTCGGAGCTTTGCTTTGGTCGCAGAGAGGACACCCTCTTTTTCCTGCGACTTGTTTCTCGATCCTCCTCCTCCAGGATCGAGAGAGATCTATCTGTATCGCAGACAAGCAACCACGACCACGCACCCTCTACACCCACTGATGTGCTATCGCATTGACCATGTGGTGCTAGCCATCAGCTGTGACGGACGCCGTGAGACTGGCATTCCCAAAACAGGCGCGGCCAATGGTCTTGTGGACATTGCCTCCGTCATCCCGTACCGACTCTCCGCCTGATCCCGGTCACCACCCACTCAGCGCCCTCGGCTCCCCACGCGTGCCAGACAGGGCTACCGGACCAGGGCTTGCTCATTCAATAGATTCCTTTTGCTTGACTACCTAGCTAGTCTAGTTACCGGCTGAACAGCACATTCCGCTGCTCGATTCGCTCCCGCGCGCCGCAGCCTTGCTTTTGCCTGCCTGTTTGCCTGTCTTGGCTCAGGTGGAACTCGACAAGGACCCCTCCACTCCATCCCATCCCATCCCACGCACGCAGCGCAGCGCAGCACACGCAGCTACTGCGGTATTGGATCTTCAATCACTGGCTTGTTATTCGCAGAAGCTACCGCAGGCTACCGGCTGGCTTCGATCACGCTCCAGACATCGAGAAGCGCTAGCCTCGTGTCGTGTCGTCGGGTCGCTGTGCGCACCCCCTGAGGCCTCTCTCGTCCCCAATAGCTCCCAATCGCAGGCGCCATCGCATTCTATTCTCGCCGCCACGAGCATCCCATCCCACGAACTCCCACTCCCGCCCCGCCATGCCCCGACACACCACCACCTCCCGTAGCAGGAGTACCAACAGCCGCCAGTCCTCGTCGTCGTCTTCCTCGGCCCAGGCCAGGGCTGATGACTCCCATCTGCAGCAGGATGTCGCCCTCCAGCCCCTAACCTCCACGTCCTCCTCCACTGCCCGGTCCACTGTCTCACCCTCGCACGCCTGGGGGGCACCTTACCCGCCTGATCCGTCTCTCGATCAAGGACAAGGACAAGGACAAGTCCAAGGCCATGTGTTGCTGCCGCATCAGGCTCCGGCCGCTGTCGATTCACAGACACTATTAACTGCCGCTTCCGCCGCCGCCCCGGCCGTTGCTCCTTCCCCCGTCCTCGTCCGCGACCAACATGCCGGCCGGCCCTCGTCCGTTTCACAACTTGAACCTCCTGTCGCCGCCGTAACTCCTGCCCTTGAGCTTGAGCCATTCATTGCTGTTACTGCTGCTGCCTCTGCCGCTGCCGACGACTCAGATCAAGAAGCCCTAGATGCCTCTGACCCTGGCTCCCTTGCTCCTCAAACAACCGAGGGCGCATTAGATATGGCTTCCAAGAAGACGCCCTTCCTACGCTCGGCCGCCACCCGGCCTGACGCTGCCCCTTACGGCTCCGTCTCGCTAACACCCAGTCGCAACAATTCGCCTGCTGGTAGTGATCGCTGGGATCCTGACGCCCACCAGCTTCGACATGTCCCCGACACCATGCGAAGCGAAACCTCTCGTACTTCTCGAACCTCTCGCCGTTCCACCCTTACCAAGCAGTCCTCATCAAGGTTGTCGGAGGAGATAGATGGCGCCGTGCTTGTGTCGGGCCTGGAGGGTCGTCTGGGCGTGTCTGAGCCTGCGCCTGCTGGTGTACTGGAAGAAAGCATGAAGGACGACTATTCCGAAGATGGGGCCTTGCTCGACGACGCTTCCTCGACTGCCTCAGAAAGCGAATACCAGGAAAACTCGCCCCATGAAGCTGTTCGCGCCTCAGTTCCTCCCACCGACAACACCACCCTCTCCATAAACACACCACGCATGTGGTGTCTCTCTGTCCTCTTTTCTATTCTCGGTTCCTCTACCAATCTCTTCTTCTCATTAAGATACCCCAGTGTTGCTATTACTCCAGTTATTGCTTTGCTTCTTGTCCACCCCCTGGGACATCTTTGGGATTTCCTATTAAAGCGCCCCTACGACCCTGAAGAAGAGTTTGTCGATGGCGTCCGGACGACATCTATTTCAGAGGATGGTCATGTGCATCACAAGACCAAAATGATAACATCCTGGCGACGGTGGCTTGCTCAGGGGCGATGGAACGAAAAGGAGCATACTTGCGTCTACGTTAGCAGCAACGTCGCCTTTGGTTTCGCCTTTGCGACAGATGTCATTGTCGAGCAGACTCAGTTCTACAACCAGGAAGCTCCAATTGTCTACCAGCTGCTCCTCACCATCTCGACCCAGATCCTTGGATACGGATTCGCTGGTTTGACGCGCCGATTCCTCGTTCGACCGAGCGGTATGATTTGGCCCGGCACCCTCATGTCGGCTGCCATGTTTTCGACTCTCCACAAACAGGAGAATAAGCCTGCTGGAGGCTGGACCATTAGCAGGTGGAAGTTCTTCTACATTGTCTGGACGGTGTCGTTCCTGTTCTACTTCCTCCCCGGTCTTCTGATGCCAGCTCTGAGCTACTTCAACGTCATTACATGGTTTGCTCCCAAGAACGTTGTCATTGCCAACCTCTTTGGCGTTTCTTCCGGCCTCGGATTGTTCCCCTTGACTTTCGACTGGGCCCAGGTCACATATGTCGGCTCTCCCCTGCTGGTCCCGTTCTGGGCTGCCATGAATGTCATTGGAGGGTTGGCTATTGTCATGTGGATTATCGCCCCGATCCTCTACTACACCAACGTCCTGTACTCATCGTATATGCCAATCCTGTCCGCTGCCGTGTTCGACAACACAGGAAAGGTGTACGATGTGAGCAAGATCCTCACCTCCGACTTCCTCTTCAACCGAGAGGCATACCAGAAGTACAGCCGAGTCTTTCTTCCCATCACATATGTGCTTAGTTATGGCGTCCAGTTTGCAGGTCTGGCTGCTCTCCTAACACACACGGCATGCTGGCACGGCTCGGATATCTGGAGATCTTGGAAGAAGGCGTTGGAGGAGGCTCGCGAGGAGGGAAAGCCAGCATACCAACCAGTGTCGAGCTCTCCAGGGGCGCCACCGTCTCGACAGTCAACCGACGACGAGTATAGGCGAATGTCGACATCTACATCCAACATTGACGGCCTAATTAGCCGTGAGGATATCCACAGCAAACTCATGAAGAGATACAAGGATGCGCCGTTGAGCTGGTACTTGATAACGTTCCTGTCCATGACTGCTATTGGCATTTTCGTGGTCGAATAGTGAGTTTCCCCTGAAATACTCGTACACAGTAACCCAGCTGACCCTCTCAGTTATCCTGTCCATCTACCATGGTATGGACTCCTCCTCGCACTCGCAATTGGAGCCATCTTCTTCATCCCCAACGGCATCATCATGGCTGTCACGAACCAGCACAGCAGCATCTATCTCATTTGCCAACTCATCTGTGGCGTCGTCTTCCCGGGCCGGCCCATCGCAAACATGGTGTTCGTCACGTACGGCTACATCTCATCTGCCCAGGGCATCAAGTTTGCGTCTGACCTCAAGCTGGGCCACTACATGAAGATCCCGCCCCGTATTCTCTTCTCGGTCCAACTCGTGGCGACACTCGTCTCCTCCCTTACGCAGATTGGCGTTCTCAACTGGATGTTTGTCAACATCAAGGGTATTTGCACCTCGGAGGCTATCAACGGCTTCACCTGCCCCATTGCTAGAGTTCACTTCAACGGCTCTATCCTCTGGGGTGTCGTCGGTCCCAACGAGTTCTTTGGCCCCAAGGCCATCTACCGAGCCCTGGTCTGGTTCTTCCCTCTCGGCGCCCTCCTCCCTATTCCCCTCTGGCTCTATAGCCGACGCAAGCGCCAGAGCATCCTGCGCAAGGTCAACCTCCCCGTCATCTTTGGCGCCATGTCTTGGATCCCTCCCGCGACGGGTCTCAACTTTTCTGTTTGGGTACTTGTCTGCTACGTCTTCAACTACCTCATCAAGAACCGCCATAACGCCTGGTGGAGCAAGTACACCATGACTCTCAGCGCCGCTCTCGACTCTGGCCTTGCCTTTGGCATCGTTGTCGTCTTTTTCGGCTTCATCTACCCCGGCATCACCAAGAACCTCAAGTGGTGGGGCACCGAGGTGTACAAGCAGGGTTGCGACTGGCAGGCTTGCTCATATAATACGGTGCCAGAGGGCGAGCACTTTGGGCCTGCTACGTGGTGATTTAACAACGATTGGTTTTATGGTGTTTTGGTTTGGGTTAGGTTAGGTTACTCGGGAGACTACGGTCTGGAAAGCATATAGAATTAGTTGCATACTTGGAACGTTTGCGTCTTTGGAATAGACTTTGCATGGTTATGGGCATGAACATGGCACGGTTATGGATTGTATGGCGATGCATAAGAAAGCACGCGTTGCAAGAATGCGAGTTACCAGCACACACTTGAAATTGTAGCTGGTTTGATCAAATTAGTTAGTGTCACTTCACATCGGAGACAAGATGATCTTCTTTACTCGATTCTCCGTCTATCAATTGTCCATGTTTCTCCCCTTCTTGGTTGTTGCGCTTGTACCGCAGACTACCTTAGTATACAGTGTATTAGGTCTGGCCTTTGTATGGCCTGCCCCATCCATCCTGGACCGACACCCAAGCTCCAAAGACGTTCAAGCATTCTATTTCTCGTTTTCCCACTCGGGGTTCTGTCGTTCAGTTAGCATGCATTCTTTTCCTTATAGTCTAGGTCAGGGCAGGGGAAAACAAACCTTCCGCAGAATCACCAAGCCCTCGAGGGTGCTGTTGAGGCTGATGTACTCCTCGTCCTCGAGCTCAGCACGCTCGCCATGTCCAAGCACCACGGGGGTGCTCTGAGTCTGCCAACCAGTGATTGTCTTGGGTCGTCCAGCCTGGCCGACAACATCGACGGCTTGACCGACGCGGACGTTGACCTTGAGGGGCTCGAGGTTCTCATCCAGGGTGACGAGGAAACGAGGGTGCATGGCGGTGACGAGGAAGTACAGGAGGTAGTGGGATTGGGAGGTGATGAAGTCCTTGGGTTCGATCATGGCAACGAGCGTGGCCAGGAGACCAGCGGCGGCGACACGGGACAGGACCTGGCGGTCTGTGTGGAAGGGGCTGATTGACAGAGTTCCCTTGCCCATGTGAAGCAGACCCTGCGCGATACGGACCATGAAGAGGGCGTCTTGGTCGCGGTGGTAGTAGCTGGCAAGCTGTCGAAGCAGCTGTGCCAGTCGGGCGTTGTTGGTGCCGGCACCGAGGATACCCATGGCAAAGATGGCATTGATAGCCACCTCGGGGTCGTTGTCGTGACTGTATCTTGAAAGAGTATCATACACCTTCATCTGGGGGTTGCTTGGGCTGATCAGACCCATGGCCAATGGCACAGCTTTTCGGATGTTGGGCTCGCCGTAGTGCATGAGGTGGCCAAACTGTCGCAGGACCATCTCCTGGCCGATGTCCTCACCCATGGCCACCAGGGCAATTCCAAGGACAGCATAGGCCTGCAGAAGCTCGTCTCCCTTCTTCTCATCAGACTCTTCCTTGTGCTCATTGCAGATGTGGAGAAGCTCTTGGATCTTGAGGACAGCACCTGTTCCTGCCCAGGCGCAGATCTCGGCCATGACGGCCGTGGCCTCTGCCATGGGGTGCTCGATAGCCTTGAGGGTCTCGAGGATGACATCAACCTCTTCTTGTCGGCCAAAGAAGAGGAGGCCGAGGCCAAGAGCCAAGAATCGGGTCCACTTGTCCGTCAGCTGGCTCTTTCGATCGTCGTCCATCAATGTTGTGACGATGGCCTCGCTGATTTCAGGATGTGAGGATCCGGTGAAGATGAGACCACAGCTCAGAGCAGCCATGGCCGAAATCTGCATGTCTTGGGTTGAATCCGAGATAATGGGCAGAAGGAGCTCGAGGACAACTTCCTTGTTGGAGCCGGCATATGCGAGACCAAGGCCCATGATACAGGCTGTTCGGACGAGGGGGTCAGGGCTGTTTAGCTTGTCGTTGTCACCCAGGATGGCCAGGGCAGGCTCAGCCTCCATCTGGACTCCCGAGTTGATGATGCCAATGGCGAGCATGGCACCAGCCGAAATTTCCTTCTCGCTCGAATAGGTGTACTTGTCGATCTTGTCGAGACCGTTCTCAGTGTCCCACATCAAGAGGGTTCCCATGGATGCAACGGTAGACATCATACCGTCTGCCTTGGTCTTCCACACCCATGTCTCCTTCTCACCGTCGATCAGCATCATCTTGTCGTTACCGAAGCCGGCGTTGACAAAGGCGTTGACGAACGCTGCGGCCAGGTTATGTCGGGCCGAGTCCAGGTTGGTCATTCCCGCTACTCGGCTGCTCTCTAGATGGCTCTTGTAGATATCCTCGGTGCTCTTGGGCTCAAGGAGGTTAAGCTCTTTGCCTAGTGACTTGAAGTGGCCAGACAGCTTGGAGTTAGATAGACACTCTGCAATTTCCTGGTCGTCCAGTGTGTCCTCAGGATAGTCCAAAGCTATTCGCTGGCGGCCAATGAGAAATGCGAGCTGCTTCTTAAGAGCAGGGTCTTGGGCCTTGTAGAAGTCGTCCTTAATGAGTTCGACATCGTGGAGCCTAATCGCAAGAACCATGGCCTGAGCGAACTGCTTGTACTCCATGTAGATGTTATGGGCGGTCTTGAGGAAGGTCTCGTTGTCGGGGTAGGTGAGGAGGTTGACCATGCTGACCATGTAGAGGCACACTCGCGCGTACGTGTTCTCGTCGACAAAATGGGGAATCTCCTCAATGATCTCGAGTTCGCTCATGAGATCCACGGCATCAGCCTCGGCGTTGCTCTTCAGGAAGAGGGGGACCAGGTGCTGTGCGAGGTCGATGAGGTCCTTGACGGGCTCATCGTGCACAATGCGCTTGGCATACACCTCGCCAATCTCCAGCGCCAGGTGCCTGGTGTACTCGTGGCCCCACGAGCCAATGTCGGAGGTGGGTGCTAGGAGGCGGTACTTGAGTGTGTCTTGTCGGTCCTCGTCTGAAAAGGTCATACCGATGACAGAGAGAACATCGGCCAACGATGTCCTGTCATCGGTCGCGGGCCATTCTTCGTAGAGCTTTGTCAGAGTCTCGTAGTGTGGTCGCAGGAACTTCAAGGGCTTCGGCACTGCTGTCATGGATGATGTCGATGTCTTTATGGAGGTCTTCATCGCTTCCAGGGCGGGTTTGTAGAGCGACGAGTCCGACTCCTAGGTCAACATTAGCGCATGCGCTCACGATTCCACGTCGAGAAACTGACCGTCAAACGCTCGACCATCATGTCGAGTTCATTCTTGAGTTGCTGATCCTCCTCGTTGAGCTCCTCCTCGGCGGCTGGGGCATTGGTTAGCATCACCTGGTATCGCCAACAAAGCTAGGTCGCATACTCTCAATCTTGTCGTCCTCCTTCTTGCCGTTCTCCTGCTGCTTATCTTTCTTCGCATCATCGACGGCCTTGCCCTTGCCTTTGTCCGCCGCCTTGGGCACTTCGCTATCCTGAGCCATGTTGACGTCGACGGCTTAGGCGCCTAGTATAGCTCCACAGAACAAGATTGAAAAGAATAAAAGGTCGGATAATGGTGCTTGAAGACTGTCTGAGCCGTGTCGCCAGTTGCCGCTGGGGGTGATGTCGAATTACTGATGGGGTCGTGATCGCTGGTCGTCGTGGATGGAAGGTGATGGAGCCGGCTTGGTCAAGCTCGAGTGATGGAGGTCGGGTGGGTGCTGGCTGAGGTGTGTGAGGTAGGCTAGGTAGCTCTGGTCTGCTGGGTTACGCCAGGCACCTCTGCCTGGCCAGCCAGCCGCGCCATCACGTGATTACTAGGTGCGGGCCAAGGCGGCAGGGGGGCAACGGAATCTATCAAAATTTCGAGGACCCCACCATTTGCGATAACATGTAAAGAATCAACCCCACGTTCAATTCAATATTGTCCATTTATACCAACTTCTTGTGGAACAATAGGCAGACTTTTTTACGATATTATTGAATTTCAACTGCTTTGCCCATCATGAAGTTGGATACGAGGGCAATGCGCCACCTCGCTTCCGAGGATTGGCGAGTTTTGACAGCAGTACGCACTCAATCAATCCATCAAGGTTCCAGTTCAGCACGCACTCATGATGCTCACACGGATAACTTAGGTCGAAATGGGAAGCAAAAACCACGAACTCGTCCCCACGCCGTTGATCGAGAAGATTTCGCGCCTCCGTGGTGGCGCCAGCGGTGTCCACAGAAGTATCTCTGCCCTCGCCAAAGTCGGTCTCATCGCTCGCGTCAAGGAAGCCAAGTACGATGGTTATCGTCTTACATACGGTGGCCTCGATTACCTTGCCCTACACACCCACGCCAAGCGAAAGGACGTCTACAGTGTCGGAAATCGAATCGGCGTTGGAAAGGAGAGTGATATCATGGTTGTTGCAGACGAGACCGGCACTCAACGAGTCCTCAAAATCCATCGACTGGGTCGAATTTCCTTCCGAACCGTCAAGTCGAACCGAGACTACCTCAAGAACAGACAATCTGGATCTTGGATGTACCTGTCGAGGCTAGCAGCCATGAAGGAGTTTGCTTTCATGAAGGCCCTTCGCGAAGAGGGGTTCCCAGTGCCTGAGCCCATTGCTCAATCACGGCACACCATTGTTATGTCCTTGATAGATGCCTTTCCTCTCCGCCAAATCTCGGATGTCCCCGACCCCGCGTCTCTCTACGCCGATCTGATCGGCCTTATTCTTCGACTTGCGAAGCATGGCCTGATCCATGGCGATTTCAACGAATTCAACATTCTAGTCAAGGAAGAGAGGACCAAGTCTGAGGGCGGCCAAGAAGTCGTCACGCTTGAACCCATCATCATCGACTTTCCCCAAATGGTCTCGATGGAACATCAGAATGCTGAGATGTACTTTGACCGAGATGTGAATTGCATAAAACGCTTTTTCGAACGGCGGTTTCACTTCGTCACCACGGCACCCGGCCCTTTCTTCAAGAATGCCAAGAAGACAGTGGGGAAGGATGGTGCGAAGAGACTGGATGCCACCGTCGAGGCCTCGGGCTTTACCAAGAAGATGTTGAAGGACTTGGAGGCTGCCATCAAGGACAAGGCAGAAACCAAGGAGCAAGCAGCCGACGATGAAGATGGAGATGACGATGACGATGACGATGACGATGACGAAGAAGATCAAGACGAAGAGGAGGGCGAGGAGGATGATGGCTCAAGCAATTCCGGGGGCCTGCTTGGCGAGGACGCCAAAAACTCGCCCGACGAGGGGGTCGAAGAGGGCATGTCTAAACTGACAGTTTAACATTGGATGGATGAAATGCAATGATACCCATTTACGCATCACATATTGATTATGTCGTCTGTTTGCCAATGACCTTGTCTACTCAGTTCGGGACCCATGTTCACAAATATCAACAACAAAAGAGGATTAAGAGAAGTGTAATTCGACATGATTAAGTTATTCCGCCTTGCTCAACGCCACCGTCGTCTGCTTTTCTGACACGAATGTCCCCGAATCTAAAGTACAAAAGCACATGAAATGGAATCATGGCCCAACTCGTCTGGAGTATCAGCTACCTCAGCCCATAAAATGTTCCACGATGCATAACCCTGTCTGTCTCAATAACTGAGCACAAAAGCCCCAAGGCTTGTTAGAAGAAATAAAAGCACAACGAGGCGCAATGGCGTTGTCTAGAAACAACCACCAACAACCCATCCACGAGTAGGAAATCACTTGACTTCCTTCTTCATTTCCTTCTTAGTCTCCTTCTTGATCTCCTTCTTGATAGAAGGGGACGAGTGGAGAGAGGCGTTGACAATGACCGTGTCTGCGTGAATAGTGACGTTCTCATCACACTCGGACGACGTGGGTGTAGCAATCGCTTCGTCTAGGCTCGAGCTCGCGGCCGTCCTAATCAGAGGGTCAGTGAAAAGCCAGTAAATCAGGAGAATCAAGGTGCATACTCCATTGACCGGCGTTGAGACGCAGACCGTCGCGTGCCATGGCTCCCGTCCGACCCAGAGGTGGTGGTGGCAGAAGGGATCGCCCCGCTGGTCACAGTCAGCATTATGAAGGAAAATCAGAGTACAGGACTCACGGCCGGGCACCCGAGTTGTTGGAGCGATGGTACTGTGACTGATAGGAGGAGTACATGTGAGTATTCAGGCCAACCAGAGGGGTGCCATAGGCGCCGATGTTGTACTCATTGGTTCGAAATTGACGACGCTCCGCGGTCACACGCTTCAGCTCCTTCTGGGCTGGAGTGTCGGCGTAGCGAATGTTCATAAGAAGACCTTCTTCACCAAGCGCAAGTCCAGTGAACTTCTCGATGACCTCGTCACAGACTTCACGAGACTCGAACCTACAGTGACGTTAGCGATTGGCGTTCATGTCATGCCATCCAAACCTTACCGAGCAAACCCAACGCCACGGCTGTTGCCCATGCTGTCACGGAGAATCTTGCTAGACAAGATGGTGAAGCCCAAGAAAATAGTTCCAAGCTCCTGGGACGAGTCAGTGCTGCATTCTCTCCCCAGGATTGTTCACGCAAACATACCACTTCTGTCAGTGTTTTAGGGAGATTGGAGATGTAGAGGTTGGTGGAAGTGTCGTCGCCCTCGGCCTTGAGGCGAGAGTTGAAGGACTCCTGGAATCACATTAAGTCGAGTTCGTTGGGGGCAAACTATAAAGCAAGGGGCTACTTACGCGGGCAAAACCAACTTCGTACCCAAGACGATGGAATCCGCGGATGCACATCTCGGAATCCGCAACGTTGTAGAACTTGGCGAAGCCAAAACTAGAACCAGTCAGCAACCCCCAATAGACGACGTCAGGAGACTTGCCCCTTGCATGCTCCAGTGCCGGTATCAATGATGGCCTTGGAGGTCTCGACTGGGCCGAAGCGAGTAGCATAGTGGTACAACAGTTCATCATCGGTAGTGGGATGAAGACCTCGGATGTAGACGTTGCGGTTGCCAGGAATACGGTTTTCGAGGCTTTGCTCTACACCCTTCATCTGAGCGGCAGGGGTAAAGACTGCGGGCACGGCCTTGGGGATGCCGGGCTTCTTCTCCAGAATCTCGTCCAGAGCGCGCTCAGACATGGCCGAGAGCTTAGACTTGGAGGCTTCCGCATGGGTAGGCATCGATCCAAGCTGCTGGGGCGAGGGTGTAGTATAGGCCGATCGATCAAGACTCGCAACTCGTGGGCCATTCTCCTGATGGGTAACGCCGCCCGCATAGAATGGCGTAGCAGGCGCCGACTCTGTGGTCGAGTAAGAATTGCGACGGTTCTCCAAGCCAGGGACTTCAGACTGCGTACGGTCGGCACGGGCATGAACTGCATTGGCGCGTCCAGGGGTAAAAGGCATCAGCGGAAGGTGCATTCCGAGGTATGGGTTGGAGAAGGCTCCGTAGTTTCCGTACCCATTCTCGTTGGAATGACCAAGAGGGATTGCCTGCGAGCCCTGCACTGGTGCAAGAACGAAGTGGCCATCAGAGCCAAGCATGTACGGCTGGCCCATGTGGATGGGCGCAGAATGAGTGTTGGGCATGCCCATGCCACCGAGTGACATCCCCTGGAACTGGCTCAGGAGTCCACTTGGGTCGCTGGACCCTGGAACGGAAAGATGGGGGTTGGGTCGTCTATCTTGTTGAGACGGGAGGTATGGCGCTGCAACACTGCTTGTTTCCATGGTGATCGCTGAACGGAAACGATAAAGACTGGATGTCTACAAACTTGGGAGTCAGCTAACCGACGGATACCAGGTGGGTGGATAAGGAAACAAGCAGGAGCCTTCTTGGAAGCTCATGGGGAGAGAGAAGCACACTGCCTGTGTGTGTGGCAAAGGAAATGGGGTATGAGAGGGTGGGCAAGAGAAATATGGGCAAGAAGGGCCAACATACCTCACAAACAACAGATCAGCTGCGAAAGGGCAGGGGAAAATGGCGAATGATCAAGCGGTATTGTAAAAATCTAATCGCAGGTCCGAGTCAGCCGATCGAGCCAACGGTCATGAAAGGACAAGACGGCAGAAGCAGTCAAAGAGGCAGATGGCAGCGATACAATGGGTAGATGGAGGGCCATGCCTGGCGATACCAAAAGGATGATGGACCATGGCTCCCCCTCCCATCCAGACCAGGCATGATGGAAAGGCGGCCAACCGCAGACAATCGAGGGGGGACTTACCTTGACCTCTTCAAAGAGCGCCAATACCTGACGGGACAGCGTGGATTCGAGTATGCCGAAGAGGGCAAATTTCGGGTACCAAGACTTTGAGATGAAGCGAGAGTAAGTAAGATAGGACAAGCTATCGAGCAAGATGGGGTACAGAAGAGATTGTCGGGGTGATGGAGCTGAGGTGATGCTGTGAGGTGGAAGAAGATGAAGAAGAAGAAGAAGAAGAAGAGAGGAGAGGGAGAAGTCGGCCATGATATGGGCGGGGAGACGAGGCCGGGCGAGGCGAGCACCTACCTAAGAGTGTGCCAAATGTGATATTGGAAAGAGGTATCGGTGTATAAAAGGAAGTCTCCCTCTCTTTAGCTGATGATACCAAGGCAAGAATGATGCTGAAAGGGAACAAAAGATGATGGATATGCCTGCTCAGCGACGAAGCGTGCTGCAGAAGGATGCGATGAGCAAAGTGGAAGAAAGTGTGATGGGGGAGGGAGAAAGAAGGCGCTCTCTGCGACCGAAGAGAGTTTTGAAGTACTGAAATTTTGTGGGTTGCCGTCACTGGCAGAAAAGGAGACGACGATGCTCTGGCACAGGCAGCACCTGTCAGTCGAGCTTGGTACACCTGTGAGTGACTGCCACTGGCTGTCAGCTGTCAACCAGCACAAATGTCAACAAAGACAGTCGCTAGGGTCGGGTCGGTCTTGTTGGTCTCTTGGATCTGGATGGGAGCAGATTTTGCGTGGCAAGTGGTATCACGTTTTGAGTTGTCCTCAACACAGGCTGCCTACCCGGCCCGAACCTTTGGCGCAGGGTACTTTCCACCCTACCTAAGAACGGGTACCAGCTCCCTGGTCGGTGGAATAGATGCCTTTCGCTCTTTCCTTTCGATTCTAATGAATGGACGCCAATATGGGCCAGCCCTATCGTGGAGTCGGTGGCAGACGTCAGCAAGTTATTCGGGATTGACAGCAATTTGAACCATGAAATCACAACATTATCCTCCTCATAGTACATGGCATTGAACGCACCGAGGCGGTACGGGCAGTACATCCAAGAAGTTGGCATGTCCCACTCGGGACAACACTTGGGAACTAGCGCTCTTGAGAGCCAAGGTCGGAAGGGACATGCACCTACTGTGATATTCAGGCAGGTCCAAATGGAGAGGCCCAGAGAAGGATTCGACACCTAAGATCGGCTCTTGGCGGGCTGTGAACGAGACTAAACGCGATACTGGAGGAAAGAACAATGTCTTAAGAATATTTGTGTAAAGAAAGGAGCGCAGCAGGTTACCGTACAGTCATGCCGTCGTCAGATGCTCGGGGGAACTTGAATCTCGTCGATTCGAAGAAGGGGGCAAGATGGGGTGAACAGGGTTCTTATGGGAGAGAAACGCCTCCTTGGTTGTATGATCTCCAGTCACTGGAACAGAGATCTTCTCTGCCTCAATTCATAGGTAGCTGACTTGCTTTGCCCGTCATCATTTGGTCAGACATCCACAGACACGGTTCGTCCCTTCCCTCCACCAAACCCGTGTTCGCATCCGGCATATGCAGTTTCCCATACCTCCACTACCCGTGTACGTCCTTCTATGTGAGTAAACGATATGGAAAGGAGGTAGGTAACTCCTGAAAACACCATGTTGACTTGAGGAGACTCGGGCTCGGGCAGTGGTTGCAAGCCATGAAGGGCCGGGCGTGTCGCTACGGTCCTGCAGTTCGTCAGTCCAATCGCCCACGCGTAGTTCTCTCACCATCTTCTTGTTTGCACCGAGGTAGGTGGTGTCCGAGAGACTCGAATTGCTTTTTAGGCCGTTTCCTCTGAAACTGCCAGGTGGTCACTCCTCGTGTGGTTCTGGTTGCCCATGCAGGTTGGTGGCAAAGTGATGTATGACTGGCCTGCTGGGATCGTACTACCTGTGTCGTTCATTTCGGAATTGATCCGTAATGGGAATCCAATCGTCCTAGAGACATGTCTCAACTCGGCGGTTTTCTCTCAATGACTCAGGCCTTGGAGGCATGACCAAGAGAGTCGATTTCGATAGCTGCCGTCAACTACTCAGAAGCCAGCTAAGCCCTAGCCTCGAGGCTATATCGATCCTTCAGCTCCCTCACGAATCTACCATCCGTTTCTTTGGAGCAACCCTCACAATAGATGTGCCAGAATCCGCGAGCGATCTAACGTCCGAGCACCGGCTGGGCAAAAGCAATTGGGCATGCAGGACGGGACGGGCGCAGGAGAAAGGAGGAACGTTTGCTTGGATATGACGATGCCGCCTCTTCTCTTGCCTGCTGCATTGATTACATTTGGTCCCGAGACCTAGTCCATGTCTCAGCGTTCTGAGCAACCAAAAGGAGCCAGATGCATGTTGGGGTGAGGTTGTCTTGCGGCTGAAAGTTAGCCTGTTTCCCCACAGTCGGCCGCCAAGGTTCACAGTCGAGATCCATCAGTCAATCATTTGCACGTGCTCTCACGTCACTGGCCACTCGGAACTTGATCGTCAGAATGAAGCCGTCAACCGGGGTGTCAACCCAAGAGCATAGTGAAACCTCTGGAAGACGGAGAGGAGAACTATTGAAAAACAGCGCTACAGGTTGCTAAGGATGTATCGCAGGTTTGTGTGGTTGCCGGATGTAAGAACCTGAGTATGCATACATCCATGAAATGAACATGCATGGGCAAAGGGGTGCTGATGCACCTCTCGCAAACCTGACGACTTCCCACCGTTTCCTTAGAAAAATCACACTAAATAAATCTAGGGGGTAAAGGAACTCAGAAGTTTACATGGTCACTGGTTGAAGTCTCATAATCGTGTGGGGAGTCTCGGAATTCAGGTCCATCGTTTTGGTGTAGGGTAGGCATTTTCAGTGCACAAGTTAGGGACCTCTACGGAGTAGTTTGCGCTCATTTCGTCGTTTTATTACAAGGACTCACGCATGGCAAAGGTTTACTGTTTGTTTATCCCTGCCGGGATTATTTAAAAGACCATGATGTAGAATAACCATACCTCTCCCATGATGTTCCTCGGTGACCAAGGTACAGCAAGTCCTCTTGTGTAGATGCCACAATCCATAACACTCACATGTCCCCAGCCAAACCAACACCTCTCTAAGCGCAGGAAAACACTCGAGTCTAGTTCATATACGCTCATCGAATATCACCACTAGGTGGCGGAGAAAACGCCAGTTGTGAAACCGGACATATGCGCCGCTGAAAATCCCATGCAGCTGTTTCCCAACTTTCCTATTTCATGACCAGACATCCTCCTACACGCACTTGTTAGTGATCGTTTGCTTAAAAAGAGCCATCTCTCTTCACGTACCTGGTACTGGTTCGCCGCCCTCATGTTCTTCACAATCTCCTCACCCTTGGCCTCAGAAACGCCACGTCCCTCAGCCAAGATCTGCGCCAAGACAGTGTTGACCTCACGCGCCATGTTGGCAGCATCACCACAAACATAAAAGTAGGCCTTCTGGGACAGCAGATCGCTGACCTCCTTTGATCGCTCCTTGAGTCGGTGTTGCACGTACACCTTCTTAGAAGATTGTCGGGAAAAGGCAGTGACGAGTTCGAACTTGTCGCCGAGAGCCTTCTTGTACTCCTAAATGACATATTAGAAACGGGATAACGGATGGGGTGGAATAGATAACATACCTTCCACTCAGACTCGTACATGAAATCCTCTGTAGGCTTTCGGCATCCAAAAAACAAGAGAGTCTTGCCAACTTCGATTCCATCCTGAGCTTGCTTGGCGCGTTCCTGAACGAAAGCGCGGAAGGGGGCAACACCAGTTCCAGGGCCGATCATGATAATAGGCTTACCGGGGTCCGAGGGCAGCTTGAAGTTGGAGTGACGAACGTGAACAGGAACATGGATGCCATCATACTTGTTGCGGGGACCCATGATTTCGTAGCTCTGACCGAAAGGCGTGGGGTTGGCGTCACCGTTCTGCTTCTGCTTTAGGGCAAGGAGGTAGTTGGTGGCAACGCCGCGGAAAGGATCTCCACGTCCAGGAATCATCTGGGACTCAACGACGGCAGTGATAGAAATCTTCTTAGGCTGGACCAAAGACGAGGACGAGATGGAGTAGTAACGAGGCTGGAGCTTGGTAATGCCTTCGATAAAGGCAGAGAAGGGAATCTTAGTCCACTTCTCTCCCTTGCCGACAGCAGCCAGGAGACGCGCGATGTTGTAGTAGTGGGGGCCAGTCTTCTCATGGAAGTAATCCTTATCGTTACCAAGTCGGGTCATCTCAGCCTTGATTTCGTCGTTGGGAGCAAATGCAGCCAGGGTGGAAACGAATTGACGGGAAACAGGAGCACAGATCTCGAGGTGGTACCGGAGGATAGCATCGTAGGTCGTGGGGTTGGGGAAGGGGACCTTGGCGGTGGGTTCCAGAGCCTTGACATTGATAACTTCGTGCTGCTTGGCAGACAGATCGAGGATATCGAGGAAACGGGTGACCTCCTCGCCAGGGTTGGTGGGCCAGACAGCAATGTGATCTCCAGTCTCGTACCTGAGGTTTGAACCGCTGATGTCGACTTCCATGTGGAGGCAGTTCCTGTCCTTGGCGGAAAATAGCTCATGAGACTCGGCAATAGGTGCAATGTAGGGGTTGTGGGTGTTGAAAGGTCCTTTGGCAGTGCCTTCGAGGTGCATCTTGTTGGGTTCACCGAGATAAACTTCAGCGGATTCGGCGGTCAGGTCGTCATGTTCGGTAATGGCAAAGGTAGGCTCGTACACGGCCTCACGCTCCTCGAGGCCAAGCTTCTTAGCCAAAGCCTCCCACATGGGGTCCTTCCAGGCCAAAAAGTCCTCTTCCATGGTGCCAGCGCCGTCGTCACCCTCACCGGCTTCGCCGATGCGGTGAGCGCCGAGCTTCTCAAGAGCCTTGTTGACGTTGCGAACCATGGAGTTGTAGTGCTCGTAGGTGTTGTTGCCGAGACCGAAAGCGACGTAGTTGAGGTTACCCAGAGGAGGATCGTTGTCCTCGGTGAAGCTGGCGTCCTCGCCGCTGATGAATTCGTAAAAGTCGACTGCGTTATCGGTGGGCTCTCCCTCACCATAAGTAGCGAGGACAAACATGACGACCTTGTCATCAGGGAGAGTGTCGAGATTGTCAAAATCGTATTCTTCAAGATCGGCGACCATAGTATCGAGGCCAAATCGGCTCTTGCCTTCCTTGGCGAGACGCGAAGCATAGTCCTCAGCAGTGCCAGTCTGAGAGCCATAGAAGACGACGCAGTTCTTGCCGGACTCCTCCATCTTCTCAACGATGTTCCTTGTGCGCCCAGGGCGGGCTGCGGCGCCAGCAGCGAAACCGTTGGCGTAGGGGTCCTTGGTAACACCCCATACCTTGCCCTTGGTAAAGTATGCGAGGGTGCCGAGGAGGATGGCGCCGAGGACGATAACGTCCAGAGTGTCGAGTTCAGCCATGATGGCTATGAGCGAGTGCCGGCTCGGACTTGCGGTCAGAGGGCAGGAAGATGTAGAACCAAGACGAAGACAAAGATAGAGCAAGTTTGAGTGGTTGAGAGTCAAGACAACGGTGTTCCGACTGTTCCCCCAAATCTTTATTGTCCGTGGATCGTCGTCGGCCGGAAAGGAGGCGGGGGAAGGAGGAAAGTGGGATGTGGCGCAAATTATCTAGAGGATGTGCTGTCAGTAACAATCGCGCTAAGACGGAGGATTCCATGTGAATGCCTCATTAGGCATTCATATGGAGGCATGGATGGAGGTCAGCACAGCACTACTTACCTAGAGGCGACGGACAAGGCCACTGCAGACTCGACTGGCACGAACTCTCCAAAAATGGATGCGCGACACGAGAGAGAAGAGGGAGGGACTTTAAAGGCGGCGGAAAACGAGGCGGCCCGGAAAGGTGGCAGTCAGCTACGGAATACCACGGGCGTTTTATCAACGGATTCACTTGGTCTGGCCGCCGGGGGCCGTTGCCGCTGGGGTTTAGGTTGAACCGGGGCGTTAGTGGACTCTGACTAGGACCCTCCGCCTCATTGTAGATACCAACCACGGAGGATGAAAGATTACATGACCCCTCGCCCCATACAAGTTGTGTGTGACCTTCGTCACTTTTTTTCTTTCATCCGGGTGCCGACTCTCGTCCCGATCTTCAGGCCGGGCCCCCTCCCTATGGCTGTTTTAGCGCTGGGAGGAGTAAACGGCTGGTCCTGTAACCAAGCCTTCGCGCAGATGGTTAGACTTTGCTATTGCCAGATTCTCCTTGGAAAGCTGGTGACAATTGAATTTAAATGATACCCATTGCTACTTGATTCTTCAATTTATTTTACAAACATTCTTTTTTCAATGGACGTTACCGATGCAGCCGGTCGTCGGGGGATGAAACTGTGGCCATGGGATCCGCCGCAATGTGGTGTCATCTTCATGATGAACCCATGTCCGACTGGGTTCCGAAAACGAACACGGTAAGGCTCTTTGAGCTTGTTGAGCCCCAAAATCCAGCTTGTTGATCTTAGCAAATGAAAGATTATGCGAATAACTTGGCCACCTGCTGAAGCTTGTCACGTCGGATTTCAAAAAAGAAAAAGAAAAAAAAAAGGCTGATGCCTGCGTTGTCCGCGTGTACCGTAGATGCCGTGGATGCCGTGGGTGCCGTGCTTTGATTCCGGAGGGGTTGAGGTGCCTCGGGCTCGTCGGGCTCGGCCTTGCGAGCAGTGACAATGGAAGCGCATGGATCCATCCATCATGATCCATCCCCCCGCGTTTTCATGCCACCAAACACCATCCATCTGGTTTCCGTCTCCTCCTCACGTGCCGGCTTGTCTACCCCAAATCCCCCAATCGAACCTGCGAATGCCGCTTCTTTAGCTGTGTTCCCCACGATCGGCTTTGTTCCGCTGCTTTCTACTCGTGGTTCCAAGTACCGAATGCCGTGCCGTTCTTAACCCACCGGATCCAAGAACTCCGATGATGTCAAGCGAACCTGTGGATCTGAGAGAAGTTATCAGTCTGGAGAGGAAAATAATGGCCATTACATATTGGTTTACGATATAATCTCACAATGTCTCCTCCGATTCATACCAGCCTGAAGTACGACCTGGGTGATTAGATGTTTGTCCGTTTAGGGTCGTTATTGAACCGGCTGGGGCCGAGGTCGGTGCCGAGGACATGGAAGGGAGACCTTGTCTTGCCCCCGCATCTTCCCTCCTTCGATGACATTCTATCCCTTCGGAATTGCCTCGGAATCTAGGAGGTTCCAGGTTTCTAAGGGAGAGTTACCAACACGCTGGTTGTCTGATGCTGTTGCAACCCGGAAATCAAGATTTCAGTCTCATCCTTTAGCAGTATCAAGTATAAATCGACCAATTTCAAGAATATCCCTTAAAAATTGGACTCCCTTCGAGAAATTGCTTACGATTCGTGCCCCGAGGGTTGAAGACAAAACACGACCCGGATAAATTTACCATAAACGGCAAAGTCCACGTAACCCGTGGTGTTTGATCCAGATTCAGTTGATGCTTGAGGCACTTACAAGCAATTCACATGGCATAGGCCATAGGGAGAGGAAGTAACATCTATAATAGAAATATTCTGACACGTGGCTATCTGGCGAAATTCTTGTAGAGTTCTGCTTGGGAGGCCTTTCGTTCTGTTGTGGATCAGCTTCATGTCTATTCGGGGAATATTGAAACCTGCGTCTGACATGCCGATAGCATGCTGGATGGGCAAATCAGGAGCTCCAGAAGGATGCATTGCCTCGTTCACTCGTTCTTTTTGTAACCCGACGGCAGAAAGTGAAAGCCACTGACGGGAGGAGTTATCAATGCATTGGTCGAGTTTACACAAGACCCGGGAGACACCAAAAAGGCATCCTGCGTCTTCAGGCACCAGCCTAATACACTGCAATGAATCTGAGTACCTATTTCACAACTATTGGATTCGTGTCTATGCTCATTCATATGTATAGAAACCCGTCTTTTAGCCAATGGAATTGCTGGGCTTCACAGTTCTAATAATATATATCCCGTTCCGTCTCGTGGTGGTCTGCTTACATCCGAATCCTTCGGCGTGATGGTGATGCCCTATAATGCACCTACAGCCATGATAAACAAGGAGACTCAAGGATATCAATCCCCGGCCAAAGATCGTACTAGAGCTGCAGTCCCCATCAAGTACCGTGATCAGCATAAGAAGCAAATGCAACACTGATGATCTCCTGGGGCTTGCGACCCTTACCCTCGAACCCCAACATCTGGCAGTTTGGCCCCAACTCTCATCACCACGCTCCCTCACGTCAACATCACGTACTACGTAGTAGACTATCTATTCGTAGATAAGATCTCGACCCCAGACCATCAATGGCGATCCGCCAGCCCCCTTTCGAGGAGGCCAATGGCCAGCGCAGCAATGGGTGGCGCGCTGTCCTTCCCAAGGTCCCGTCATCCCATGTCAACCCTAGCTCCGCTGATAGGCCGCGGCCCTTGCAGCCTGCAAGGATGATTGCCCGTCCAGGACCCAGAATCACTGCAGAATGGCCGGCCAGACTGCCATGTGTTGAAGTCCCTTGGGCTGCTTGGCCCTGTAGCCGCCTTTAAAAAAGCCCTGGCCAAAAAGCCATACAGCGGGTCGGGCCAATGTTGAACGAATCTGGCGCTCGGGTAATAGCGTCATTGTGTGTGGCCCAGTCGCTAAAGTGGTCGGTCGGTATCCCTACCTAGGTAGGTAGGTGTCTTTGTTGTCTTGGATCTCTCGACTCCCTCGTGTACATAGCATCCCTTCGCTTCTCAACTTCATCCCAGACCCGCAAGCGCCCTTCTCTTCCTCTTGTCTGCTGCTGCCGTGATCTTCTCCTTTGAGATCTGAAAACCTACCACAGATCATGGGATATAGTCCAACTTGAGATGGGTAAGTCCGAGTATTTTGAGGGTGCCCACCCACCCTCAATGTTCTGCACCCGCCCCTCTTGCCGCACCACCAACTCCAAAAGCTGTGTCGCGGGAATGCCTTCGCTGCAAAACAACAAGCTTGTTCTCCTGCAAGGCCTCGTAGCCATCGATACTACTGCTACTACACAGAGCTAGCTACTGCTGCTTCCTTGTGTAGCGGCTGCAGTTGGTTCACGGCCGGACCCTCTCCTTCCCGCTCTTGACGGATCCGCTCTTGTTTCACCAACGACCGCCTCGAAACACCTACAGCGAGATATACTTCTAGCAATCAATCGCTGACAACCATCTGTGCTACCCAACAGTGCCGTCGCAGCCGCTGCCGGACCACCTGCAGGATCCGCTCAGGTTCTCGCCCCGGTCTGTTTCAAGACTCGACGAGGAGGAGGAAGATGAGAGCAGCTGGGACCGAACCCTGCGTCCCGTCGCCCTCGACCTGCCTGTTGCCCATCGACCTGCGCATTCGCGAGACTCGTCTGCCGAAAAGATCTCCCAGCTGCCTCCGACATTGAACTCCCCCCGCATTCACGGGCCGCACACGCGAGGCGCCATCGGCGGCGTCGTTGAACGAGTCGTCGACCCCAAGAGTGCCGCCTACGGCCACCATCGTCAGACCTCCATCGTACACGGCATTCAACACTCGAGAAATGGCAGCTTGGCCAGCACCACCTCCAGCCCCCTCAGTCCGCAGATGATCGCTGCCGCCGGCGTCGGCCTCGACCGCCCAGACATGCCATCCGTGGCCTCCCGTCTCGATGGCGATGCCACCTTTCCATCGCGGCCCCCCACAGCTCTCTCCGGAAGTACCGTGGCCATGGATCGACCGACCGCCGCCGACATGTCCCCTCATGGCCCGGCCCAGCGCAAGCTCGAACGCATGCACAGTAAATCACGGCGTGACCACACCCCTCACCACTCTCATTCGTCCCGTCACCACAAGGATGACCAGAAGACGGTGGGAGAATATGCGTTACACGTCTTGTTCACCTCTGTCAGTTTAGGCCCCGAGCCTGGACGCGCCCTGGCTGACCTTGTCACAGTTCATCGCACAAGCTGAGGAGAAGCTGACCGAGTGCGTCACCGTCCCTTTCGATCCCGAGCCCCATGTCGAACAAGTATGCGGTCCGGGTGTCGACCCGGCCTTTGACCAGTTAATTGTTGCTCTTGGTCACATTGCCAGCCCGAAACCTAAAGCCCTAATAGACTCAATGATGCTGTGGAGGAAGAGCAAAAGCGACGCCGCAAACGAGGCGCGCAACCAACTTCAACAATCCCGCGGAGTCCTGCCTGGAGGCCCATTGCTGCGAAGAAATACAGAGCCCGTTCAAGCCGGAGGACCCGATGCCGTCTTTCCCAATGGCCCGCCAACTCTCGCTGCGAGACAAGAATATGTCGCCCAAACTGAACGTCGATCGACTGTGTCGATATACATCCTTTGCCGAGTCCTCCTCGAAGTGATTAGCCAGAGTAACCTGTCGTCTATTACCCCTGAAATGGAGGACAAGCTAGAGAGCATAATTTTTGGGCAGCTCAAAATTGCTGATACGGAGCACTTGATGGTGTCTCCTTTGAAGCTTGCTAACTGGAACCTTTTTGCCCAGCTTCTCGGGCATATGAGCGACATCAATTTCGCCAGCGTCACCAGGAGATTCATTGAAGATCTGGACAGCTCCCTTCAAGAACGAGTGGTCAAGAGTCCGACTTCATCCTCTGGCCGGGACGCAGAAGGAAAGGTGGAACTCGTCCTGGGAGGAATGAAGCACCTCAAGCTTAAGATCTCACCCGAAGATGCGTGGGAACACTCTTGCGACTTTCTCATCTCTCTAGGCCGCCTGTTCCAGAAGTCTCATGGCCAAAGGGTTAAAACCGCCTTTTGCCAGGTGATCGAGATGCTACTTCTTCCAATTGCGGCAAAGGCAAGCAACAGCCACTTCATGCATCCGAAATGGGCAGAGGTTCTATCTGCTATTGGACCCCGTCTGGCCCAAATGTTCATGAAACCGAGGCATTGGACCTTTGCGTTCCCATTGACTGCGAGCCTGCTCTGCGTCTCTTCCCCGGACAACTTTGGCTCTCAGTGGCTACAGCTGATCTTGCCTCTACAAACCAAGGTAAAGGATCGATCCACCAAACCGCTTTGTCTCCAGGTTGTTTCTCGTTTGCTTTGGACTTACTTGTACCGGACCAATGACACCGTCCAAGGCGCCCTACGGAAGATCGACGAGGTGATGAAACTGGTTCTACCTTCATCAAAGCGAAGCCTGGTAGCTTCTGACACCGTTTGCACTGAGCCTTTGATCCAGATCATCCGAATCATCGGCTTCAAATATCCCGAGTACTGCTTCAGAACCGTCGTGTTCCCTCTGATCAATGCGGAGCTATTCACATCAAATAAAGAGTTGAAGGTTGAGCAATTGGACCCTGATCGAGTCGTTGTGGGAATCAGGGCCTTTCTATACATCATGTCCGACCTCGAGAAGGGAGAGCAAGGGCAGCCGCCTTTCCCCCAGTTTTTCGAAGCCCCATCGTCGACGCCTGACCGATTTCCCGTATCCCCTGCCACCTCTTCTCCCCGCAACTCCCCTCTCTCGCAACCGACGGCTACTTCGAAAGAGGAGTATGTCACTCGCCCGGTCCTGACACACGTCTTGAGTGATGGCGTTCGGGAATACTATCTCAAGTTCTGCGAGATCCTTGGCAAGATTACCATCATCTGCGACAACACCTTTGGCGGCCAAGCGGCCCTGGATGAGAAATTCAACAGTCCCGGACCAAAGACGCCTATTGCTGATACTTTTACCTTCTCCCGCAAGGATGATCACCAGAGTGCTGCGGACCAGAAGCAAGCGTTTTACGAGCTTCTTCATGTAGCTGTACAAGCATTACCCCGGTGTCTGTCAGTTGATATTCCGTTCAACTCGCTCATCAACTTGCTATGCACCGGCACAGCTCATGTGCAGTACAATATTGCTGAATCATCGGCCAACTCTCTGAAAGCCATCGCCAGGCAATCGCATGCCCAACAAGTTACCATGGGCTTTGCCCGATTCATCTTCAACTTTGACGATCGATATTCCACCATGTCAGATGGCGGAATGCTTGGCCATAGCCACATCGAGAATACCCTCCGTCTTTACGTCGAGCTTCTGCAAATATGGATTGAGGAAATCAGGCAAAAGTCCAGGGATGCTGCTACAGATCAGCCAGAAGCCAATGCCTCGGACAAGCGAGCTCTCAAGCTCGATCTGTCGAGCATATGGGCCGAAGTTGATCAAGCAGAAGCCCATGGTCTATTCTTCCTTTGCTCACAGTCCCGAAGAGTTCGTCACTTTGCTGTTACAGTTCTTCGCCTCATTGTCGACTTTGACAAGGCCCTTGGAAAGGAAGCGTCCGAGGACAAGGATTCCATGAGGCTTATTGACATCCTCGAGAACGAGTCCAGCAAGGTCATGGATTTCAACGACGAACAACTGTCTGTTGCTGAACGGAGCCGATTGCAGCGAGGTCTTCAGAATTCCAACAATCAAGGAGCCTTGGTTGAGCTCTGCGCCAGTGATGTCTCTTACGATACGACTCTGTGGTTCAAGATCTTCCCAAACCTTATCCGGATGGCCTACGAGAAATGCCCATTCACTGTCACAATCTGTCGAGATCTTATTTGCAACCGAATTCTTCAGATGTACAAACCTATCGTCTATCTTTCTGAGCCCTCGCGAGGCCTGTACTATAATGGAGACCCTGGCAGTGCCAGAATGGGAGCAAGGTCTGCAACAGCCCATCCAGAGGTAATGGTGGAACAATGGAAGCTGTACCTAATATTCGCCTGCACGACGCTTGCAGACCCAGGTGCTTTGCCTACACCACAGGATCCCCAACATGTCCGAAAGGCGTCCAAATCATCTTCCAAGGACAAGATTGTCACCGCCAGGATGTTGTTCAAGTATCTCATTCCATTGCTGTCAGTCTCTTCAGCTTCTGTCCGTGATGCTGTGGTCGTCGCTATGGGTTCAATCAACATTCACATCTACCGGACATTGCTCGAGGAGCTGCAAGGCCAGGTTTCTCGATGCAACGATGATGCTCGTGCCCGGATACATCAGAGAACAAACAGCAACCCTCGAAGGAACCGCAAAATGGACCTCCTTAGAACGGAGATCACACACGTTTTTAAACTGACCTCACACTTCCTCAGTGAACCCGAGGTTTACAATGGGGAGTTCTTTTTGACAACCCTCACCGCATATACAAAGGATCTCAAGCTCTTCTTGATGGATGGAGAAGTTCAGATGGACTGGGAGTTTCAGAAACTCCGACGCCATTACTGTGGACTGATGGAGGCCCTCTTTGAAGGCATCAACCGAACCAAGGACCCGTCTCGATGGATGACATTTGAGTCTCGAAAGTCGGCCTTCTCTCTCATGGAGGATTGGTGTGGCTTTTCGCCCAATCAGACTCAGATACGTGCTCGTGAAGATACCATGCGACAGTCCCTGATTGATCAGCAGACTTTAGGCGAGAGAGGCACTGTCACGGCGGCCATGGAGATTGAAAAGAGGAACCTGAGGACCGCGGCCCTCAGCGCCATGGCAGCCTTGTGTGGAGGACCGATCAGTGTTACGACAGAGAGCAATAACATTCTCCAGTTCGACATACGGCGCATGCTCGCTTGGATTGAGGCCATCTTCAACTCAGGAAGCGACCGGATGAACGTTATTGGAAGGAGGGCTTTGAAGAACCTCATTGTTCACAACCAGGAGGTTCCCTACCTGATGGAGCACTGCATCGCGCGGTGCTACTTGGCCGACGTTCCAAAGGTCCTCGAAAGCTATTTCGCCGTTGTCACTCAGGTTTTGCAGGATCACATTGACTACCCGTGTCCGTTCTGGAAGCTGCTTGGTCTTTGCCTCTTCACGCTGGGCAATGATCAAAGTGAGATTAGGTCCAAGTCCGCGACTGTTCTACGATCTCTGGAAGCACGCCAGCAGAGGAACTCAAAGATTCAGGATTTCGACATCAGTATTTCCGACAAGACGCAGGCTGTTTACAAGCTTGCACAGTTTGAAATCTCCAAGCGCCTTGCGAAACAACACACGGAGCTGGCTTTCCACATCTTCTCTGAGTTTACCCTCTATTTCAAGGACCTGCAACCTGCGGCTCAACGGAACGTGGTTGCTGTGATCCTTCCCTGGATCCAGTCCATCGAACTGAAGTTGGACCCCAATGGAGGCCCCACGGCGCAGTCTTTCGTGCTGCTCGCAAATCTGCTGGAGATCACAATCAAGTCTAGCGGTGCGCTGCACAACGAGGTCCAGGCGCTCTGGCAGGCCCTTGCAACTGGGCCACATCTAGGCAATGTCCGACTAGTACTGGATTTCATCATGCAGCTATGCCTTGAGCGCCGAGAGCAAAACTTTGTCGAGTATGCCAAACAAATTGTCGTCTTCTTGTCCACTACGAACAGTACGCCAGGTATCAAGGTTGTCGAGTTTCTTCTCATGCAGATTACGCCGAAAGCTATGGTGCCCAACGAGAAGCGAGATGCGGTTCCGCCGCCGCCCGACATCAGTCTTCTGCCTTATTGCGCTGATCTGGCCGAGGCTCTTCCAGTGGGTACCAAGCAAGCTGGGTTCTCCCTTGGTCAACTATCGTTGATTTTGCTCGTGGACTTGATGGTGTCTCCAGTACACCTCACGCAGGAAAATGTCCCACTTCTTCTTCAAGTGGTGACTGTCCTGTGGGATCACTATACACCTCTGGTCCAGGAACAGGCGCGAGAGATGCTCGTGCATCTTATCCACGAGTTGGTGATATCTCAAATTGACGACCAGGCCCAAGAGATCGACAGGACGCCTATTGAGAACTTGGTTGATCTTGTTCGCCAACATGACCGGTCTGTGGTCTGGGGATACGAGGACAGCAATGGCAAAGTGGATGACCATGACAGCAAAGTGCCGCCGAGCATGGAGTTCCTCACGGCAGAAGTGGTCAAGACGTTTGAAATCACATTCCCCGGAATCAAGGACCACTGGGGCCGACTGTCACTAACCTGGGCCACGTCTTGTCCAGTTCGCCACCTTGCTTGTCGTTCGTTCCAGATCTTCAGATGTGTCCTGACGTCGGTTGATCAACTGATGCTGGGAGACATGCTTGCACGGCTGTCCAACACGATTGCTGACGAAGACCCTGAGATCCAGTCCTTCTCAATGGAGATCTTGACAACCCTGAAGACACTCATTGTCAAGCTGGATGCAGACAATCTTCTCAGCTTTCCGCAATTGTTCTGGACTACATGTGCTTGCTTGGAATCCATCAACGAGCGTGAGTTTCTCGAAGCTGTCGAGATGCTCAACAAATTCCTCAGCAAGCTGGACTTGAGCCTGCCCAGTGTGCGCAGGATACTTGCTGATGGTCAACCAGACCGATGGGAGGGGTTGTTTGAGGGCGTGCAGCCATTACTCCATAAGGGTCTGAGATCCTCTCTCTGTTGGCAACCAACCCTCGACACAATGGACAAGCTGGTACATCTCCCCAGTGATGGCCTGATCGGCGACGACACCCGGTTGTTCTTTTCTTTACTGGCAAATTTCCCACGCTTCTTGAACGAGCTTGAGAAGCCCAGTTTGGGCGAGGACGTGTTGCACACGGCCAAACTACTTCTGGATGAAGCCGATCGTCAGGGACTAGCTGGCATCGCTCTGGCTCTGCATGACTTTGTGTCAGGAAAGCCCCAAGGTAGCAGCAAAGACTTCATCCTTGAGCTCTGGGGGGCTTTGAGGGAATACTATCTCCCCCACCTGGACTTCCAAATGGTAACATTCCTTATTGGACTCCTCACAAACTCTCTGTCTTGGATCAAGATCCATACGATGAGGATTCTCTGTGTTGCTATTCCCGAGGTAGACATGCGCAAGCCAGAACTCGCTGGCCATGGATCCGATCTCATCTCGCCATTGCTTCGCCTGTTGCAAACAGAGTTTTGTATGGAGGCACTGGAGGTGTTGGACAACATCATGACCATGTCTGGCAACCATATGGATAAACACCATCTGAGGATGAGCATGACGCGGTCAACGTCAAGGGCTATTCGCAAGGAATATGAGCACACGCAGAGCCTGTTTGGAATCCCGGAGGCGTCAGGCTGGGCCATCCCTGTACCCGCGAAGAAGACGGACGCCACTCGTGCCAATATTCATGCCGCCTTCTACAAATGCCAGGGCTCGGAGGGCATGTTGACGGAAACGTCACCTACCCCTGACGTGGAGTTTCACGCAGACGACTTCCCTTACGGCTACTTTGGGTCGTCAGAGCGAACCGAGACAATGCTCTCTGACGAAGGACGTGGCGATGTTCATGTTGGTGACCTCGCGACCAAATTGGACAGTCTTGATGATTTCTTTGATGAGCCGTCAAGCCCTGCTACTGACGACGACGGGCGATCATCAAGGACGATTACCGAATATACGCCCGAGTCTTTTGAGACGGGAGCACAACTGTATGACGAGCAGATTCTGCCCATTCTGCACGAAGCCTCCAACAACACATCATTCCAGAATGGATTTGCAGACCGTTCACCGGCCCTGTCGAGGGAAGCAAGCTCAAACACGATGAATCCTGGGGCCTTCAATGTCATCATCCCTCCTGCTTCACGGCCTGGGCTTCATTCCAGATCTATCACGTCCCCATCTGCTCCGGCTTCTTACCAGCCACAGATGGGGGACATTGCTTCAGACGATGAGTATGTGGGAGGATTCTCTGATGCCGATGATGAGCGACCTGGCACAGGGCACACAGAGGGTGCCTTTTTCCTGGAGAACATGATCAAACCTGTGACTAGAAGGCCACAGTCGAGAATGCGACGTGTAGCACAGAGCAGGTCGCGAGATGAGAGGAGCAGGGAGAAGCCACCGCCGCAGCCAGCGTCACGCCTGGCGAACAACATGTTTCCACCCAAGATTCAAAACCAAGGCCAGGGCGACATGCTATGAGGGTATAGAGGGGAACTGATATTGGCGGCCGCACCGCATGTATTTGAACGTCGAGAATGTTGTATGATGCGTAGAGAGAGAGCATTTGCTGCGTCGGCGCTGGGGGTTTCTGTTTCTGTAGTGTGACTCGGACAGGCATTCCTTGGGAAAATCTTATTCAGCGATGCAAAAAAGGAACAGGAAATGATATTTTGAGCAGACAATTGCTTCTTCACCAGTGGCTCTGTTATGATAGTTCCCCTCTGTCCTGTTTGTGATTGACCTCAATTGAGTGGTGCTGGCTTACCTAATGCATGCGATGTTGGTTTTTACGAATTTTCATCCAAGCTTCAAAGAAACAATGATCAACACTCGCTCATGGAATAATGTCTATATTGTTTCGAGGCGCTCAAAGAGCCTCGAGACGCTTCAGATCATCATTAAAATGGGGCTTTCCTAATATCCGGGTGCGGCGCATTAGCGACAACAAAAGTCAAGCATCCAACCCGTTGGAGTTGATATACCCCGAAGCTCCAAACAAGGGACACTCGGATCTCGCAACGTTCCTGGCTTACGTCGAACGCACGAGTCTAGACAAGAGAACAACTGTATATCGTGGCACCCACTACGAGTATACGGTCGCCGACACGCTCTCCCAGTATGGCTTCTTCCTCAAGCGCGTGGGGGGCGCCTCAGACCACGGGATGGATCTTCTCGGAGCCTGGACACTGCCCTCGACCTCGCAAACGATCAAGGTCATCCTGCAGTGCAAGGCTGGCATCCGAAGTGTAGGCCCAATGTATGTGCGCGAGCTCAAGGGCGCTCTGGCAGCAGCGCCGCCGGGTTGGCGAGGCACGAACACGTTGGGTCTGCTGGTGGCCGAGAAGCCGGCGACCAAGGGGGTACAACGGGATATGAACTCGGCCGAGGTGGCACTTGGATATGTTTGTTGTTCCAAGGAGGGAGAGTTGGTGCAGCTCCTCTGGAACCAGAGGGCGCAGGAGATGGGCTTGGATGGGATCTCGGTGGGCGTGCGGCATGGTGCTGAAGGATATGAGAAGAAGCTAGTGTTGATGAAGGGGGGCAAGGTTCTCCCGCTTCTAAAGAAGACGGCACCTGAGGAGCAAGAGACGTGACATCGACTATATCTGTTGACGGGTGAAAGATGGCGACATCGTCAGCGGCTATCTTCGAGACGTGCCTAGCAATCGATATTGGCAACCACATCAAGACTTATGAAGCAATTCAACTCTGCTTTCCAATTCTCAACGCATTCATCCTGGCACCGGGTCCTTGGAATAATGTAGTAACTGCGATAACTTGGCGGCAATTCATTTTGCTTCACAACTATCGACTATCAGCTGCTGATGATTGTATTTGTGTTTCCAAAGGATGGCCATCACAGCATGCGCTTGTCATGGAAAGGGCGTTGTTCAACACTGGATAGCGATGACTGATAAATTAGTGGAGGACCAACCATGGACATTCTAGATCTGCACCCCGCACATTAAGCTTGACCTTGGCAGTTCCGGGACCGGCACAGACTTCATCCATTCTCATCTCAATCTCGATTAATCCTCTACTCTACTCTACTCGGTCTCATTGAACCAAGGACAGATGGAGACGAGGTCTAGCGGTACTCGATCACGGCGTGGTCTGTCTCGTCCTGTTCTATACAGCCACTTGCACAAGCTGACAACCAACAGGGTGCCTGACATGCCGTCGGAGGCATAGAAAGTGCGATGAAGAAAAGCCAGCCTGCAAGGTTTGCCAAAGGACTGGTCGGGAATGCGAGTATGGTTCCGACTTGAAATGGGTTGCAGTCGGTCACGCTTCGTCCTTTGCAACAAGACACAATAAGAGGATGAGGGAGAACCCGGCCCGGCGACGTCTTGACGACAGTACCCAGCGAACCAGGACTATTTCAGCCGCCTCGAGCCAGCTGTGCCTAAGCCAAGACGAACCTGTGCTCTCGAACTCAACGACTAATCAGAACGGCGACCCTAGGCTGGATATGTTGATCTCGCCATCTATGGACCTCGCACCCTGGGATGACTCTGTCCCTGACTTGGCTTGGAGTTCCTTGATCAGTGTGTCTCCTGGATTCGACCCTCTTCCTGACCTTTCTGGGTCATCTTGCCATGCCAACCTGACGGACAACAATCAAGAAATCGAACCTGAAGTGCCAGCCATGGGTGAGCTTGGCTCAATTGTCTCGAGACCAATCCCCTGGCCAACCAAGGACTCACTGGGCCCTCTACTATCAGCAACTCTATCATCCCCCAGTGAAGAGATAGCCTACACCTATTGTATGTCTTACTATAATCGCCAACCTATCCTTCACTCGCTGACTTTCGTATGTAGACCTCAACCACACCTCGTCACGGATACCCGCTTACGATGGACCTCACAACCCCTACCGGAAGCTTTGCCTCGTCTCTGTGTCTTATCCACTCCTCTTGCACACCATCCTATATGTCTCTACCGTGAGCATGTTCAACTACGGGCGAAGTGACAGCTCTTTGATCGCCAAGCACCAATCTCAAGCATCAAGCCTGTTGCAGAATGCTGTAGCCTTTCTCAGAGCAGAGAATGGCAAACCGGGCAAACATGTTTCTGGTCAGAGCCATGCACTGTCTGTTCTTTCCCTCAGGGAGGTGACCCTTGCGGCATATCTGATGCACATCGTGGCCGAGGTCATGTCAGGCAGCCAGACAGCAGAGACGTTTCTTCAGAACGCCTATCAGCTCATGGTAGAGCTGGGATATATCGAGAGCATGCCAGAGACGTACTATGCGCGACTTCTTGTTCACAGATTCGCAATTATCGATGTTGTCCTTGCTTTTCTGCGGCGACGAAAACCCATTGCGCCCATGAACTTTGTTCTCTATCAGCAAGATGAGGAAATGGATCACAATGAGCCGTCTTTTCGTGAGCTGACTGGCTGCCCTCAACCAGTTCTTGCCTACCTGGCTAGGATATCCCATTTGGCCTACAACGCAGCCGCGTATCAAGGGGATAGCTCGTCGCACCTAGCAGAGGCCTATCAACTCGAGACTGAAATGCGCATCTGGGGACAGAGATATCCGGTGCCATTTACCGATCAAGCAAACGCGCAGACGAGTGCAGCAGATGAGCGCAAGAATCTCGATACATTGAGTGAATGCTTCTACTGGACAGTACAGCTCTTACTAGCGAGAAGAGTTTTCCTGGAACCTACATCATCACTCCGAGTCCAGTTCCTGAGAAGACATCTATTCATCCTCATGGATCGTCTCCCAGCGGGTTGTGGCCCAGACTCATCACTCCCGTTCCCGTTTTACATGGCTGCTCGTGAGGCCATGACTTCTGAGGACCGCGGCTGGGTGCGTAGAAAACATGTCGAGATGATTAATGTATATCGCGATAGGTCTAGAGAGATCATGATGGGATTGACTGAAGAGATATGGAACAAGGCAGATGAAGCTGCAAATGGGAGTGTCTCGGGTGGTCATGGGAGCTTGGTTGTCTTGGAGAACGACATGTACATACATGTGCTAGATACGGTAGCTTCTCACTTTGTGTTTTAGACGAGAAACATAAACGGAATATTATGGTAATATTTAATACTCACAAGTCTTGTTTGTCGTAACCACGATTCTATGTTGTTTGTTGAGCTGTTCCCCTATTCCCAAAACGGAAGTGCGTCTCGCATCTCCACCACAGGTGCATCATGAGGTTCAAGTGTAACAAACATGACGCCTCACTTGATCCTCAATGGCCACCAAAAGAGGGGTTTGCATTTTACGATCAAGATATGATATGGCTACTTCTTTCTTGACCATGGCTTTAAGCCATACTAAGTAAGATGTGCCGCCTTGCGCAGGCGTGGCACCATCTTGGACGGTATGACAAGAGGGAGGCTTGTTTCATGGGCTTATATCACTCCTCGTTGATGTTCCGCGATATAAAAACCTGTTTGTGTCCTAGAATTCCTCGGAAGAAGCTTGGCCGTTGTTTCAACTTCCCTTCTCTTAGAGCTTAGTAGGGAACTTGTCCCTTGACATTTGCCTTTGAGTTACAATACACACTCGGTTGGACCTCTTTATCCAATTAGAAACATGTCGACGGCCAAAGGAGATACCATCCCCTTCCAACTTGCGGATCCTACCCTATTCCATCAGGAATCATACGTCCACGGGCAATGGGTATCCGCAGCGTCCTCAAAGCGGTTCAACGTTCTTGATCCAGGAAGCGGCAAAGTCTGGGCTTCATGCCCAGACAATGAACCTCAAGACGTCAACGCAGCCATCGAGTCTTCTCACAAAGCCTTTCAAGAATACAGCATCCTGAGCCCCCGCAAGAGAGCTCAGCTGCTTCTTGCCTGGCACGGCCTCATCAGCGCCGCTCGCGACGACCTGGCCAAGCTCTTGACGTACGAAACTGGGAAACCCCTTTCCGAGGCGCACGCAGAGATTGAGTACTCTCTTGGCTTTACGTGGTGGTTTGCCGGAGAAGCAGAGCGAATCCAGGGCTCCATCAGCATTCCTTCTGCTCCTAACAGGAGGGTCCTGGTGATCAAGCAGCCCATCGGCGTCTCGGTTGCTCTGGTGCCTTGGAACTTCCCAGTGGCCATGATCCTCCGAAAGGCCGGCGCTGCCCTCGCAGCCGGCTGCACCATGGTCGTGAAGCCATCTCCCGAGACCCCCCTGACCTGTCTAGCCCTGGCCGACCTCGCCACGAGAGCAGGGTTCCCCGATGGCGTCTTCAACGTCCTGACGACCTCGCTCGAGAACACTCCCAGCCTCTCTGAGGCCATGTGCGTGCACCCGCTGGTCAAAAAGGTGACGTTTACCGGGAGCACGCGGGTGGGCAAGATCGTCGCCGGCTTGTGCGCGCGGAACTTGAAGAAATGCACGCTCGAGCTCGGAGGCAACTGTCCTTTCATTGTGTTTGACGACGCCGACCTCGAGCAGGCCCTTGATCAGCTCATGGCTTTGAAATGGAGGAATGCTGGTCAAGCTTGTGTATCCGCGAATCGTGTCTACGTCCAGGCGGGCGTCTATGACAAATTCGCAGCCATGTTTGTCGAAAGGACGAGCAAGCTTACTATCGGCCATGGTGCAGCCTCTGACACGACATTCGGCGCAGTAACAACACCCATCGGGCTGGAGAAGGCAGAAGCACAGGTCCAAGATGCCGTCTCACGCGGTGCCAAGCTGGCTCTCGGATCTGGAAAGCCATGCACTCCCACTGGACAGAGCAGCGGCGGCTTCTTCATGAAGCCGGTTGTGCTGACCGACATGGACTCTTCCATGAAGATGAGCTGCGAGGAGACATTCGGCCCCGTCTGCGGACTCTTCAGGTTCGACACGGAGGACGAAGCGATCAAGCTGGCCAACGACACGAGCATGGGCCTGGCGAGCTACGCCTTTACCAAGAACGCTGATCGTCTGTGGAGGATGTTTGAGAAACTCGAAGCGGGCATGATTGGGCTGGTAAGTTTCCCATCTGCAAGGTCAACTTGAAGTGATGCTCATCTACTCTAGAACACTGGAAATGGTTCTGCGGCGGAGAGTCCGTTTGGTGGTATCAAGGAGTCTGGCTATGGCAAGGAGAGCGGCAAGGATGTGGCCGTTGCTGAGTATCTGATTCAAAAGACTGGAACTTGGACTGTTAAGTAGAATATTGGATTGTAATTTTGATAGGAAAAGTATCCCGGTCGATGTATTGGTTCAAATGTTCTACCTGGTCTGGCTTATATTGAAAGAGACTTCCGAGGTTGGATGTAGATGACTGTCTTGGTGGGTGTAGTTCAAGGTGATATACAGCTTGTTTCAGTTCTTTCGATAAATTCAGACTCTTATAAGAGCGCCAATAGCTTGAGCCATCCGTAATGATGTGAAAGATCAAGCGTAGTGTGGGTGGTGGACGACAGCTCAACCCTGAGGCCCAGCGAAACCACAGCATCGCACAGGTTTAACCAAAGAATAGATCAGAGGGGCCGCCTCAGCTTAGAAATCACCATCCAACGACCGGGCCGGTTCATAATCATTGGTTGCCATGACCGGCACCGCCATTATCTATCTGCGAGACGGCGTCACGGTGGATTACCGTATTGGGAAGTGCGAGTCGCAGTTCTAGTGCTGAACAAGCGCCATGGCATGGAGTCACCAAGACTTGGGTATAAGACGTGCTAGTTGAACATCAAAGTCAACCAAGCAATTACACGCCTTGAATCAGTTTCTAACTCTGTTTCTTCTTAAGCAATGGCTCCCTCTGCAACAGACATCTCCCCCGAGGCCAGCAGGTCCTCCAACGACCTCGCTCTGTCCAAACAGACATGGCATTATGTCGACTTGTGGTCTAAGCATGTCCGAGGAGGCTTTGCTGCGTTTCCTGCAAGTTGGCTTGTAATTGTACTCTCAGTGAACCGCCCCTAACTTGTCTCAGGTGGCTGTCGAGAGTGCCCAAGACCACATCATCACTGATGTGGATGGCAAGAAGTACATCGACTTTATCTCTCAGTTCGCCGTCATGAACTTTGGCTATTCGCATCCCAAGATCGCCAAGGCTGCCGCTGAGCAGATTCACAAGATGCCGCTCGTCGGCACCGCCTACATCAGCCCTCTCTATGCCAGGTTTGCAGAGCGCATCACAACGGCAAGCTCCTGGGTTTCTGTTATGCATTGCTGTTCAGTGTCTAACAGACGCAGAAATTCGGCTTCGACCGTATCGCCACCATGCTCAGCGGTTCTGAAGCCGTCGAGTCTGCTGTCAAGATCGCCCGCAAGTGGGCTTATACCAAGAAGGGTATCTCGGAGGGTGAAGCATGGATCCTCACCACTGACCAGTGTTATCACGGATTAACACTAGCAACCATGCCTCTTGCTACCGTCGTTGCAAAGAGTAACCCCCCTTTGATTCCTTTACTGTGGCTTCCCTCTGACTTGTTCCCCAGACTTTGGACAACACGTTCCCAATGTCGGTCCGTATGCGCCAACCAGCGGAAAGCTGATTCACTACGGGGATGTGCAAGTGCTAGAAGAGACATTCAAGGAAGACGGTCATAAGATCGCAGCTTTCCTAGTTGAGCCTGTTCAAGGTTGGGCTGGGTGAGTGGTCATTTGTATCGAAACGAGAGCTGATGGCTGACCTTTAACCTCACCAGCACCCGCTTCCCACCAAAGGGATACCTCAAGGCTGTGCAGGATCTATGTAATAAGCACAACATTCTCTTCATCTGTGATGAGATTCAGTCTGGCTATGGACGAACTGGCAAGGACTTGGCCTACCAGCACGAAGAAGGCGTCCATCCAGACCTGGTCACGCTTGGAAAGGCGGTAACTGGAGGTGAGTATCCGTCTGTTTGCCATGTGTCACATGCCTGACATTATCTAGGCTTTTATCCCATGTCTGTCATTATGGGCAAGAAGCATGTGATGGACATCCTCGGTAAGAACGAGGTCCTCTCGACTTTTGGCGCATCCCCTGTCGCATGCGCTGCAGCCATAGCTTCTCTTGAAGTTCTTGAGGAAGAGAAGATATCGGAGCGCTCTCAACGCCTAGGAGAGCTACTCACCAAGAAAGTCAAAGAGTTGTCGCCCCCTCATGTCAAGGAACTCCGAGGAGGCGCCCTCTTCCAATCTCTTGTTCTGGACGAGTCTGTCCCTGGTGTCACTGCTCGACGGGTAGCTGCTCTGGCAGCGCTCAGGGGTGTCTTGGTGGGCATTGGAGCTGGTCGTCTGCGCTTCAGTCCGCCTCTTACCATTACTGAGGAAGATCTTGTCAAGGCTATCGAGGTTGTCGTGCAGGCTCTGAAGGATGTAACTACCTTGGGCGATTTCCCTGGCAGCGACTTTATCAACTAGAAGGGGTTATTGGAAGAGAAAAAGACACGTTATGGCATGGATCAATGTTTTTATTGTGCCGTGAAATATCTAGAAAACTAGTTACATTCCAACTGTAAATCGCCTTTGAGTAGGAATTACATTTAGATGACATGATATTTTCGCAGAGACAACAAGCAGAGTTGTACACATAGTTGGCCTTGTCTTGGACAATATGCTGGCCATCGACGGAGCGGCCGTCCCTCTCCTCTGACAGCGAAGTGGCCTTGGGTCCGCTCACCCTCTTCTTGAGCTTATCTTCGCGTCGAATAGTAGTGTCCTGGATCGGGCGCGATCGCTTGTTGTTGCCAGTTAAACGCTTGATGGTTGTAGTCACGGCCATGACGTCTATGGCTCTTATGTGAAGATTTATCCCGACGGCAGTTGTTGGGAGATTGACCTTTATAATTCTTTGAGGAGTAGGAGAAGATCTTGGCGGGCGCTACTGGCTTCTGGATGCTGACGGCGGTCTCTGCCGTTGCTACTTACACTGGCATCGCTGCTCATTCTCACGAACGGTCGAGAGGGCCTTCGTCGGTATATCTCGTTGGGGTGGTGGCATTTCGTGTGTAGCTGGGCACAGGCCAGTGAACCCATTTCAGAGAACGAGAAAGACTCGTGAGTATAACAGCATAGTCCCTGATAAGAGTAGGTATATAATATATGATGGTGTGTGACGATATGATACACTGCACCTCTATGCACAGGCTTGTCGGGACCAAATGGAAAACGGCCATTTTTCCGCCGACAATTGCATCGTTCCGATGATGGACAGAACGGCTAAAGCATCTTGTGAGCTTTTCCTTCTTCAGGGGACGTTGAATCAGTCAAGTGGTTCCGTTGCTGGCATCACTCTCGCTGCCGGAATAATGACCTTCCGAAAGAGGTGATGCCTTGCAAGGCTCGTGTCGATTCTGTCGCGATCCATGTCTTGATCGAAAGCGCTCTTGGCCCAGCGACATGTCTCGTAAGATCTCGTGCAGGATTCGTTTAGTACGGGGCACATGGTCTGCCAGACTAAGAGGAGACATCGATGGTCTCTCTTGACAGCTAGGCGAGTATGGCATGCGTCTGATGCCGAAAGTCGGTCAAAAGGAGCACCAAGGATGTTCATGGGAGGACTCGTGTACGAAGACGCAGATCCTCCATGTTTGCCTTCACTTCTTGTCGTGTATATAGAGGACGGTAGAAATAAAAGTGAGATATGGGGAATGCGAGGATATCTTTGGTGATAAAGCCCACGGGTAATACCCTTGAGTTGGAAATTGTTGCCGATGAAACCGAGCTTCGAGGCACAAACAGACACAGCTGAGCCAGGAAGAATTGCCGGTTCACCACTGAGGTTATCATCAGCAATCCAGACCCGATGATGCCCTTGAGCAGTTGGGCATGCTCCTATGCTCAAGTCGACGAGTTTCTGTACTGCGCATGGTGTGTCTCTGCACTGCGGAGGTGGGCGCGCAAATTCGCAGTCGGGGTTTGCGACTGTTGATATATATAGACCACAGACATCGAGAGGACAGCTGCTGAATAGGGGTGGTGAACCTTTCCAAGTGGCGTCTCTCTGAGCATCGAGGATAAGCTTCGATTGTTTGTTTAGACCAAAAGCGCAGCCCAACGAGCCGATGGGATCGCCCCGATTATATCTATCAGGGACTGGGTCTGACGCATGTTTTGGTTGGCAGTCAGGTGTAATGTCTTGCCTGTGGAACGTTCTGCCAGGGCATGGATCCTCTTGACCACTTTCCGCGCAAGGCCAAGGCGTTCAGTTGTTTCCACGTCCATAGAATTGAATGAAAGCCCAAGGTTCCTCTCCTCTCGATGCGAGCCTTTCCGAGGGCCCCCTTGAGCTGGTTAACCCTGACGCCCAAGGTCATCACAGGTAGGTTTGGCCGGCCGGAGACGAGTATATACATGGACCTTTGGAACCATCTGTCTATTTTCTGTATGTGTTTTATATGTTGACAAGACAGACAGAAAACGCGTAGTGACTTTTGATACTCGATGCAGCTGGGGACCTCGGGTACCACAGGCAATTCAACTGGAAGGCATACCCGTTGTCTAGACCTGTCGTGTGTAGTACATATAATGAGGAGAGAAGAAGTGGTTTCGTGTAGGCTGGTGAAAGGGGTTATATACTCGTCTAGAAGATGATTGCTCCCAATCCTGAACGGAGCTGCTTGGGTCCAAATACATTCCCTATTTGCAAACATTTCCTCATTCAACTGACAGAGAAATCACCTTATACTAAGTATTATCGAGCATTCCAACTTGAGGAGCTCATGCTTGATAGAAATCTACAAACTCGGGCATTTGCGGCAATAAGAGCATCCACACACGCTCAAGCCAGGAGATACACAGGACGAGAGTCAAGCAGCTGAGAGTATACACTTGCACATCACTTCTACGACCAATCGCTTAACCTGATTGTGTTTTGATTGAGCACTATATCCCTTTGAAAGACAGCAAGGTTCCCTGCTACAACAGCGATGTGATACCCTAGACTTAAAGTCACCTCCCTACCACTTCCGTACAGGTCGAGCCCGAACCCTCTCAGCGTCCTTCTTGTTAGCCATAGCAATGGCCTTCTTGATCCCAACCTTGATTTCCTGGAGTTGAGTCTCGGGTGACTCCGTATCAGGCTTCTTGGCATCCCACGACGTCTCAAACACATCCGCAAAGTCGAAATCGCCCCCGAGCGTGATATCCTCGTCAGGAGTCTTCCACTGGGGCTCGGCCGCCGTCCCAGTCCCGTGACACTGACGACACATTCGCTCGCCGACCGGCGCGTCCCTATCGGAGCGGCATTTCCACTAGCCGCCGCTCTTCTGTCGGACCGGAGTCGACCACGAGGGGTTGGGCTCGTGCCATTCAAGGTCCCATCTTGGTCGCGCAGGAGTGTCGGGGCTGTTAATTCTTGACTCGAGCTTTCTTATGGTGCGGAGGAGCTCGCTGAACTGATTGTGGAGCTTGAGGCTCTCGAACTTGAAGATGTTGAGTCTGACAAAGATGGTGAACCACTCGGGAACTGTGGTCGATAGTGTCGCTCGACTCTTCTTGACTATCATCTTGGGTTTGGGGCACAGGAGTGCCTCCCAGGGTGCCTCGGTAGGCTCAACAGACTCAGGAGGTGGAGAGAGTGGGAGAGAAGTTAGAGGAGCGAGTAAAAGGTCCTCCTTTCTCTGCTTCCAAAACGTTTCCCGGTATACCTTCTTACTCTCAGCCCGGATATCGTCAAACAAAGGCTGAGTAGGGTTACGACTGAGGGCATTCCCATGCATGTCTGCGTCAGTGAGGACATAGTCGAGGCCGGTCTTGACCTCGGGCTTCTCCTTCTCAAAGACAAACTTTTCAAATCCCTTGAGCTCGCGCAGTACAGAGACCTGGTGCTTCGTAGGTGCTCGATCGGCGTTATCCCAGTCAAACATAAAGGCCGCTGCGATGGTGCTTTCGGTCTCGGCGCGGTTGAGCGCCACCTTTTCCATCAGGGGCGCTAGGTCCGTCTCGAGTTCGACAATCTTGCGCTGCTGGCTTCGAGTGAGGGGCTCGATGATCTTGTGCTCTCCCTTTGCCGGGTTGTGGTCGGATCTCCGCGATTCCTTCTCGGCCTTGGCGTATCGAGCGTCGTTGATCTTGTCCCAGGTCGTCGTGAGCTTGGCGTGCTGGCGGGCATATTTGGCATAGTCTTTGGCGTATTTTTTGCTCTGTGTAGTGAGGAAGCTGGCCAGCTTGTCGCTCTCCTCGACGTATCCTCCCATGGGCTCTTCTAGACCGACGGGTTTGGACGATTCCACAAAGGTAAACGGGAACCTCTCAATATTGGGGTATGCGTCGCGAGATGCAGGTGGGTAGATTAGTTTGTATTGTTGTGCCGCAAGCAGAGCAGGGTCGCCCACTGGGCGAGGGCCTGTGAACTGGTTTCTGAGCACCTCACGAGCGGGAGCTCCTCGGCGCTCGAGCTCGCCGCTCTTGAAGTTTCTCAGGCTGAATGGCGTGCTGATGACCTCGATGGATGAAGGTTGATGAGAGGAAGAGCTAGGCAGGTGGTGGTTTGTTGTTGGCCTCACTGGCGACATAGTATCGGGCGTTGGGGAGAAGACTTCAGGTATATCGAGGCGTCTCTCCTCATTCTGGATGATGGCTCTGGGTAAGATAGGTGGAGCGTCCTCGGGAGTAGGAGAGAAGACATCGGGGAAGTGAAAGCGCTTCTCCTGATTCTGAGCGACGTTTTTTGGTGAGGTAGCCGGAATAGCCTCTGGGCTTGGAGAGAAGACGGCAACTGATTCGAAGCGCTTCTCCTCATCCTGAACCATGGCTCTGGGCAAGATGGCCGGTGCAGCGTGAGGGCTCGGGGAGAAGACATCGGGAAACTCAAGGCGCTTCTCCTTCTCCCGGGCGTCGGTGGGCTCATCATGCTCGACGGGGCGCTCAATGAGCAGTGACGAGGGCGGTCGGATACAGGAAAGCGAGGACTCGCTGCGACTGAGGTCCATGATTGGATATTGCCTGACGGACTGAGCCAAGCTGACGAGGGTTGAACGAAAAGTGGTGATGCTGTGGTCGTGATTAAGGTGATCTCTTGGTGACGGTTGGGTAGTTTCGAAGAGAAGAGGCAGAGAGGAAAAGGTTCACGCATCAAGGCTCAAAGCAAAGAAGTGTCAGGGCAGTGATAGATTCTGCCGCTTGCAAAGCGGTCGAGTTCCTGAACACACCGACTGCCAGCACTGCCATGGCAGTTCCCGCCAGCCTCGGCCGGCGCTGACCACCTCCCCCTCGTTGGTGTTGCTCCATCATCTGTGAATCACACGCCATAGGAGTAAAGGGGAGGGGGTGATCTCGATGACTGGGAGATACAGGCGTCTGCCCCCTTTTAATTCAGGCCGCTGGCCTCTTGTTTGTTCAACTTCGGACATGAGCGGTGTCCTTTGTGAATCCCCCTTGTTCGGCGAGCCCGGTCTGCACACGCTTGATCGGATGGTATGAACACAGTCTTTCATATGAGAAGGTCCCTCAAGCTCGTGGCTTGAGTTGCTCCCGACTATACAAGGAGGTGATACATGCCAGACCTATCGTCAAGTCCCGAGATTCTATACCGGCTTCCAGAGCACAATCTTTGAAAACTTCCTAATACACAAGCACCGAAAAGTGATCCAGCCAAACGCCCTTTTATATCATGTTGTACATGTCTTGTTACATAGCTGACGAATACCAGCTCCCTCCGACTCATGACCCCGTCAGACGGCCACAGGTCCGACGCTGACATGCTCGCGGAGTCTCTTCGTCTCTGCCGCCACTCTCTGCCGGGCCTGCTTCTTCTGATCTGCTTCAATCTTTGCAAACTGACCACGGGCGCCGTGCTTGAGCTTGGTGATCATGTCGGCCGCTTTACCCTTTGTCAGGTCGTCGACGGTCAGGGGCTTGGCCTTGCCGCGGAGCTTGTTGATAAAGTCGACCTGCCCCTTTGTGGGAGGCAATGAACGCCATCTCTGGTAGCGGTGAATAAAGGTATGAGGGAACGCTTTCGCAGCGAAGCTGTCCGCCCCATGCACAGCGTCGGTGAATGTTGCGGCGGTGAGGATCTCTCTCGGCATTGCATAGGGTGACTTTGCCATACCGGCAGGAAGCGCGCGCACTTCGACAGCTCGAAAGATGGGCCCAGATGCACTGAGTTGCTCAGTGATCTTTTCGATCCTGACATAGGAGCCGCTTGGGGCTGATAGCACAAATTTTCCTTCTCCCGCTTGAACCCAAGCGTATTTGCTGATGGCACGAATGTGCTTCTCGCCTGATGTGTCAGCGATGAGGTCCAACACAGACGAGTAGTCGGTGAAGGTGACTGAGTCAGGGGAGTTTGGACCGCCAGATGTTTGGTAGGAGAGAGACGTCTGAGAGTCCACGTGCTCTACCTCTTCAGACTCCTTGATCTTTCTTAGATCTTTCACTGTTGCCCTCTCAACCAACACGTTTGGATCAAGGCCAAACAGCGTAGGGGTCGTCACAATTCCAGTATCCAGGCTCGACACGAGGTCGATAACATGGCAGTTCTTCTTCCCAGGATGTAATCGCATTCCTCTACCAATCATCTGAACAAGAAGGTTGCGTGACCTGGTTGGCCTGCCCAGGATGATGCAGTCGATATTCGGGATATCAGTGCCCTCGGTAAAGACGCCGCAGTTGACCAGCACTGGAAACTCGCCGTTCCTGAAAGCGTCAAGAGTCTCGCCTCTCTCAACCTTTGGAGTATCCCCGGTGACATATCTCGCGTCAAACCCGTGTTTTCGAAATCGATCAGTCAGCTCAACGACATGGGCCACGTCGACACAGAACACCAATGTCGACTTTCTCCCAGGAGCCTTGGCCATCCAGCTGCGCACCGTGATGTCGTTGATTTCGTCCGTGTTAACAACCTTAGATAGCTCACCAGGCTGATAGTCGCCGAATGCGCCCTTCTTCACTTTTGATAGGTTGGCGTGGGATTCAACGGTCGTGAAGAGGACATCTGAGAGCCATTTCTTAGAGATCATGTCCACATAATCCTTGTGGTAGACAATCTCATCAATGGCTGCACCAATTCTAACCCCATCAAATCGTGAAAAGGTAGCAGACACACCAACTAGGTTCGGAGACTTGTCCCGCTTCTCTTCAAGCCCAAAGTAGCCCAGGGTCTTCAGATAACCTGGCGCAACAATATGATGGGCTTCATCGACAAGCACCAGCTTGAATCTAGAGGGATTAAACTTTCTCAGTCGATCCTGTGATATTATGCTCCGTACGCTGGCAACAGTGATGTCGGCTGTTCCCGTGGCGTGCACATTGCCCATCTCAATCTCGATAGTCTTTTCTGGATACGCACGCTGGCAGTGATGAGCTGCTTGCTCAACGAGCTCCCGACGGTGTGCCAAGATCAAGGTTTGCGTCGCCTCCTTGGATATTGGCGGGATCTTGTCGATGAGTTGTGTAAAGATGACCTTGGACTTGTGAGTTGGAGGGCTTTCAAGATGTGAATTCAACATACCGTCTTACCACTACCAGTGGCTAGCGATATTCCTACTCTCTTATGGCCCTGCTTCAACGAATCCAGAACCGATGTGATGCATTCCTCCTGATAATCTCGAAGCTTCAGCTTGGGCTTGTTATGAGCCACAGTCGATGCGAATGCCTTCAAAGTCAAGGGACTGGCCGCTAAAGCGCCCATCCCTGGACGTGAACGGAAAATACATTTTGAAACAAATCGTAGCATTGTACATGATGAGAAACGCAACGTGAAAACGTTGAGCCTGATGCAATGTGATTGATGAAAATTGGTGATGCAAAAGTTGATGCTGGCGCAGGATTATGTAAGCCACTTAAATATATTCTAGCCAATGATGCTCAAGAGCACTCACCTTTTCAGTTTTACTTTGAACATCGTAAAGCATGGGTTGAAGCTCGCTTCTTCACTTTTACAAGCTTCAACCCAGTTTTCCATTATTCACTGGCTTTGCATTCACACCCCGGTCGGAACTCGCCCTGGTCCCGCCGTTGCTATCATGTTTTCGCCTTTTCAGAATCTTGGACACACAAGGAACGAGGGAGCATGGAGCCGGGAACCGATTATGATCACCTCGCTGAGGAGGGACCTAACATGGGCGACGCTGAGCTGAGAGCCCAGGTTGCACAAGGTTTCCTTGGAGAATACGGTCAAGAAAACGAAACCGATGTCTCTGGTAGTGTATACAGTGGCGACGAAATCGATGCACCCGAGGATGATCAGCAGTCATCACTCAAGCGTCCGGCGGAAGAGGACCCAGTACCTCGTGTTTTCAAGCGGCATAAAGGAGTTCTAAACACCGACTATCTGAACCTTCTCAACATCGACATTAAAGATGCGGCGCAGCGGGTTTGTGTCGTTGACGAAGAGGGCGTCCTCGACGCAAGCCAAATCGGCCTCACACTGTGGTCCACTCTGGAAAAGAAGCTCTTCTTCGAAGCTCTCGCCCGCTTGGGACAAGGAGATTTGCCAGGGATCGCCTCACGCATAGGCACAAAGAGCGAGGTCGAGGTAAATCATTACCTTCATGTGCTCCAGAGGGCGCAGCTTCTGAGGCAACGAGAAGTCAGACGTTCAGCCATAGAGTTCCCCGAGCACCCTGCAGCAATCGAGCTCAGCCAACAGTGCTGCCATGCTCTAGAAGAAGCTGCCGACGCCATATCCGTCCGCCAGGAGCGCAAGGAAGAGCAACGGGAAGAGAGCAAATGGGGAGAACACTGGGACATTACCCCCAGAATCGCCCGCCAACTTGACAATGGCGAGAATCCCAAGGGCCAAAACCTGCCCTTCTCTACCCTTTTCAACCTCCACAACTGGTTGGGGCTTTCTGAGCGCATCTTTATGAACTCTTCCATCCCTAGCGAGAATTGGAACTTTATCGACGACAACCCTCCCTCCATGTGGGCGACGACATTCGAGGACTTCCACTCTTTGGCAGTCTCCATAACCAGAAGAATAGTCCAAACAACCATCTTCCTCAGCATGTCCAGGATCCGAGCCAAGAGGGAAGTCATACCTTCAACCCGCGACATCATCAGGGTGGAAGATGTCGAAACTGCCGTTGCCTCGCTGGGCCTGAAACCAAACTCGCAGAGGTTCTGGAACAAGTGTGCCCGGAGACTTCGGCTCGAGGTCTACAACGAACCGCCTGAACGGAACGAAGAGGCAGACCAGGAGGCTCTTAGCTACGATCAAGTTGAGAGCGACTTACCTGGACGCGAAGAAAAGGCCAAACGGGCACTCCAGCAAGCCACCGAAGACCCCTCAGATCTCTCCGCCGAGGAGGTAATAGACGACTCAGACTTTGAAACGGCAATCACTACATCCAACGAGGAAGAAGCAGCCATTAACCGAGAAGCCAAGGAGATACTGCAGTTCTCCGCTGCCGACTTCCCAGACACGTACCGCAAAAAGGAGTCCCTCAAGAACCGCATCGCAACGGAGAGACGGCAGGAGCAGTACGCAGAGGAGCACGACCAGCACGTCAGCCGGCAGGCCGAGGCCCAGATGTGGGATCTCCTGCAGAAGAAGCCGCCGATCGAGATGCCCAAGGTGCACCAGCCGGGCTCGGCGCAGCGGACGACGCTCGACGTGGAGAGCATCTTTCCCATAGGACGGGATTGGAGGACCAAGACGAGATATCGCAGCGAGTGGGAGAGCAAATAAACGTCGAGAGACTAGAAATGTACAAGCATTTGCCAGGCCATGGCAAGTCTAATTAATCATCACATATTCATAAATTCCATTGCTGAAGGGTATCTAAACCATAACATCCCGCCACCAAGGCAGAACCACGTCAATCTCACCGTCTTCTTCGTGTCCTCGCCCTCGTCTTTGCGGGCGCAGACTTTTGTCCCTTCTTGGCACCTCTCGTCGATTTCGATACAGGTGTTCCGCCCTCTTCAGCGCTCCCTTCTTCCTCCTCGCTCGATGAGCTCGAGCTGCCTTCCTCTGCTTCCTCTTCCTCTGTCGTCTCGGCCTTTTCCTGCTTCTCAGCCTTGGCCTGCGTCGTGCCCTTCTTCTTTTGTCTTGATCCCCGCTTTGTCTTTGGCGCTGGCGATGGTGCGTCCGTTCCCTCTTCAGTGTCCTCCACCGAAGTGCCTCTAGTCTTGGTGTCGCCTCGCTTCCGCTTCTTGGCCGGGGATGGTGGTGCTGGAGAGAGATCTAGTTGCGCAGGTGACGTGGGTGCTTCGCTGGGGTCGGCATGCGCTCGCTGCATCATGGCGTCAAAGAATTGCGCTCTAGGGAGCGAAAACTCGACATAGCGATCCTCCATTTCATCCTCGTCAAAGTTCTCCCGTTCGTCGATGACTTCGAGGTTGTAGTATGTCCGAAGCTTCTGCCAGATGTAGGGGATGCGCGTGTGTGGGTATAGGTCGGGATCGAAGCCGTGATTCCGCAGGTGCTCCGAGATTGCTATCATTCGAAAGTGCCTATGCATCCCTATGAACAGTTATTAGTCGGCGGCAAGAAGGATGAGATGAGATGGAGATGGAAAACTAACCGGCTGGCTTCCAGCGAATCACACCCTTGAATAGAGAAGCAACTTGATCATCCGTCCAGTGGTCGTTGAAATTGTTGTCAGGTTCCTTGGGTTCAGTGACTTCCTCTTGATCGCCGGTCTGGGGAGTATCGACGTCCATTGCGTCGTCGTCGCGCGCAGGCGTTGGCGTCGCCGCAGTCTGGGTGCTAGCGCGGGCACGCTTTCGCGCCATTGTGATTGAGTTGCGGGTAGTAGAGAAGATAAAATGTATCTGGGTCGGAGAGTTTGGCGGAAGGACTCCTAAATGTCTCGATTTTCCGTGGTGAGACTAGAGATGCTATAGGAAGCCCAAGCAATGGAGAGTTGTTGAAGGATTCAAGCTCTGTTTGATCATGAGCTGCCCTCCTCCACAAGGCGTGGCGTGAAACATTCGCGATTCGCTGGCGCCGTGTTCTGGAAGGAGCTCAGCTCAGCTTTAGTGCATGCTTAGCGCGAAAGGCGCTAAAACGCGTCGCGGGGCCGCGTAAATTGACCACCCGAGCCCTGGACCTTATGCAACAGCTCAACTCAACCATGCACTCCACACTATCTTCGTCTTGGACAATGCTAGATTGTTTGCTCGAGCCAACATAGCAGTCATGGCTGAGCCTGATGATCTTTCAGCCGTTTTTGATGTTCCCGACTTATGGAAGGGGTCAAAATGGCACGCCCAGCTAAACGGCAATCTGGATGGACCGAATCCCTTCTTCTCACCCAGTCTCAAAAGTCGTGCCCCTCTTATCATCTCTAACCTCAACTATGCTAATGAACTATTCAGACGACCTAGACTCTGACTTCGTACAGTTATCATCGATAGTCGTCGAGAAAAATGGCTTCTTTCAGTTGCCGTCCCTACAGCCTGAAGAGGCTGAGCCCGAAATCACCACCTCCTCCAACGAGATCTCGACCCCCAAAGAGAGCATCCATGATGCAGAGCCGACAGACGATTTATGGATGGATATGAACGAGCCAGAAGCAAAGACTGCTGAGCACAAGACTTGGGACGGCTTTATCGCTGGCACAGCAACAGTTGGCCAACCACATATGGTAACCGAAGCTGGTGCTGGTGTCTACGATGCCCTCCTGACTTGGTCGATGGACCCTCTGGAACTCAAGAACTCCGACATTCCTATTATCGATGCCAAGGCTTACTTCACCTCGCTGCTTGCTCTGGCGCTCGGGCAAGAGTCGGTTTTCTTCTTCAGGCCGGACAAGGGACGATCCTTAGCGCCAGCATTACCCAGTATGCGGGTTTCGGGGTATTCGAGAGATGTCCTTGAAGGATTAGAGAAGCAGTGTCACAAATGTGGTTTGATGTTCTTAGAGCTTCAGTCCTTTGTCCAAACCACATATTCAAAGCGTACTAACCGATGCGGTGTTGCCTTGGCTGGAGCCCTTGATCAGGTCCTCAAGGATGTCCAGCAGCATGTGGCTGTGTCTGGTCAGAACCCCCGATCACTCTTGGAGCTGCAGTCAACTGTCAAGGGGCTTTTAGCAATTCTGGCCCCCTTTCGCAGACTTACATCCAAGTTTCGCAAGGGCTACACGGACGAGCACGTCCTCTCTTACGTATTTCACGAAGCTTATTCGGTTGATTACGGCGAGGAGCAACTGCGCGGGATCATGCGTGAGGTATTGCAACGAGTCTCGCAGCCATGGATTGAGTTCCTTGAGGAATGGATCGGAACCAAGCGGGAAGAGGGCCTCCCACTAACAAAAGCCAACGTTGGTGAAAGCAAGGGATTCATCAAGGTCGACAAGGAGAAATACATGGATGACTTTGGTCAAGAGGTGGAAGATGTCGATTTTCGCTTGGATGAGAACAAGATGCCTCACTTTATGCCATACGACATCGCCAAGTCCATCTTTGAGACAGGCAAGAATCTGCGGTTCATTAGGACATGTCACCCAGAACACCCCTTGGCGACGCCGAATATCCTCGATGTGACTCGACCTCCCAAGGTCGGCTGGCTTTACGATTGGGACGCCATTCACGAACTCGAGGCTCGGGTCAACGAGTACCGAGCTAATCTCTTCGATGCAGTTCAAAAGGCCAGGACACACCAAGAGCCAGATCAACACGAGGAGCAGGATCTCCTAAAGCGATACATGCTTCCGTTGGCTTCCGGGGCGGAACTACAATACCATGGTATTGAGGCGAACCAAATGGAACAGAGACTCTTGGCGTCCATTGAGCAGTTCAACCAGCCTCTGCCTGATCATGGGGCCGAGGATTCTCTAAGCCGAGTTATCCGCCAGAGGCTCTCCGGGGCCTATCGACCTCCCACGCAACGCCCCGACTTTGCGCCTCACTGGTCGCTGCTACCAGTGCTGTCCTTCGGTGGTATTGCCTCAGCACAATCCCATGTGGTCAATCAAGAGAGTCTGCGGCTTCTGTTTAGCAAGCATGACTTGCGCAGTCACCTGAAGATGCACCGCGATTTCCACATGTTTGGAAACGGGTTATTTGTCAGTCGCTTATCGCATGCCTTATTCGACCCCGAGTTGGAAACAGCTGAGAGACAAGCCGGAGTCGCACGACAGGGGGGTGTCATGGGTCTTCGTCTTGGAGGTCGAGATACATGGCCGCCTGCGAGCTCTGAGCTACGGCTCGCACTGATGGGAGTACTGGCCGAGAGCTTTACATCCGACAATGGCTTTTCCAAGGAAAGGTTGACCAGCATATCCAGGGACTCAGCTGAACTGCCAGGAGATCTAAGCTTTGGTGTCCGAGATCTATCGGAAGAGGAGATTGAGAAGTGCATGAATCCGGATTCTCTGGAGGCTCTCGACTTTCTTCGATTGTCCTACAAGGCGCCAGGCCCCCTGTCCAGCATCATCACACCTGTCATTTTGACACAATATGATCGTATCTTCAAGTTTCTTTTGAGAATTCTGAGGATGCTATATGTTATCAACCAGCTCTTCCGGGACGTCAACTCCAGAACAACCCAGTGGTACGACCCCGAGGATATCTCGTATCGATTTGCTCGAGAGGCACACCACTTTGTGTCGGGCATCACTTCATTCTTTTTCGACTCGGGGATTGCTATCCCTTGGCAAGCTTTCGAAGCCAAGCTAGACAAGATAGAGTCAGATCTAAACAACCCAGACCTCAGCAGCACTCCAGAAACGGTGGAGAGCCCTGATAGGCTTCGAGAGTTTCACTCGCGAGTCCTAGACCGGATCATGCTTTCCCTTTTCCTCAGAAAGAGACAACAGCCAGTCTTGAAGCTTCTCGATGAAATATTTGTATCCCTGCTGGCGTATTCCAAATTCTCTCGAACGAAAGCCATGGGGATAGGCTCAGACACAGGCCCTGAAGAAACACGAGAAGAAATCAAGCGGCTCTACAAAAATTTCAAGACAAAGGTTCAAATTTTTGCGACGGTCTGCCGAGCGTTGACAGAAAAGAGTCGATCAACAAGCAACAAGGTGTCGGATGACCTAGGGTTGAAGCAGGAGGGCATTGGAGAAGATCACATGGTGGCTCAGCTTCTGATGAAACTGGAGATGAACAACTACTACAGCAAAGGCTAAAATTGACAACATAAATTGTTATGTATAATATATTTTGACAGTTGTTGTCATCCTTGGTGATACACCATGCAATGTACCCCGCCATAGTATTAGTGGAGGTCTGCCAAGACTGCCCCTCATCGCGTCCCCACGCGCTCCAATTTATCATGAGCACAGTAAACAAGCAACCCAACATTCAACATACCGACTTTGCCTACTACAACCATGTCTCGACAAAGCAACGCAGCTCGTAATCTGTCACTGACGGAAGAGCTTGAGAGGCTCGAACAATCCATCACCCTCACTCTTCAAGGTACCTACTAATTGCTCTTGTTGTATCTAGTTATCTGCTAACCTGGGCAGAAATCGATCACAACTTCAGCAAGTCGCATCGAATCGTCACTACGAGCATCCTCCCGCTAGTCGAGCAGTATGGAGAGCATTCACGCGCCGTATGGGAGGCATCAAAGGTAAACCTCATCTCCTTCAATGCAAGACGCCCCAAGCTGACAGCCTCTAGTTCTGGAAACAGTTCTTTGAGGCCTCGGCCAACGTATCCCTCTCCGGCTACGAAGAGCTCGCGAACGATGACGAGACGACCAACGTGGAGGAGAGCACGGCCATAAGGGACGAAACCACCGCAGACTACACAGCCCATCATGATGAAGACATGACGGCCACGACCGGCGCCGAACATTCCACCTTCCACGCCGACGACTCGCTCCTCGATGATGCCGAGCTCTCGGGCAGCACCCCTCGACCGCCAGCGTCCAAGACCCGGACGCGCTTCTCCGATATGCAGTCGCCGTACGAAACTATGAAGCGAGAGATGCAGGACGAGGAGGATGAGACGACTGTGCTGCAAGACAACGAGGACTCGACCGTCTTATTCGCCCAGCACACCGCCCGACTTCCAGACATGGCCATGACGCCACGGAACAAGTTTGACGACGATCTCACAGTCGAGCAGTCGGCGCAAGCCAGCAAGGATCCTCTGCTCCATCGCCTTCTCGACAAGAACTACCGCATCCAGGCCACACCGCATAAGCCCGCCTATCGCATCTCCCCCCTCAAGAGCAACCAGCCCAAGAAGGCGACACCCGCGTGGAAGGACGACTCTCCCGGCTCGTCCCCCGAGATGGCGGTGCCCACCCTCCGCAGCGAGGTATTCATGTCGCCATACAAGAGCAACGCCCGGCAGCGCCTCGCAGCAGCAACGCAGGGTCCCAGAACACCCGGAGTCAGCGTACAGACGCCGGCGACGGCGAGGAAGACGCGAGATGTGTTTGCCGAGGAGAGTACCATTGCCAGTGGAAAGAAGTATGAGATTGACTGGGAGAGCGACGAGGAGGATGAGGATATTGACCTTTACGCTGGCATGAGTCCACCCAAGACGATTCAGTTTGCCCTGCCCCCGTCTAAACTTTTACAGACGCCCGGTAAGTGTCTCGAAGTGTCTTATTTCAAGGGTGTCATTGCTAACTTGCACCTCAGCACGAGAAGCCAGCCAGAGAATCGTTGGGGATATTCTCCTAGACGCAGGCGTTGATCCAAACTCATCTGAATACAGCCCTACCATGGTCAAGATGAACGAGGACATTCTCAACGACAGCTTCTAAGCGTGATTGCGAACTAGCAAATAATTGGATTCAAATTTATTCAAAGACTGCCGATGCCAGTCTTGTTCATAGCGAATGATACCCGTCGCTCTTTTCCTGGGTCATGTTGTCCCAAAAATCTCAAGATATCCAACGCTGGGCCGTTTCTCAAAACGGCCCTTTTAAATACAACAGCCATCACGTCTTCGAGACCACACCAACACCCTTGGTAGCCTTTTTCAAGACTACCCTCTACATGCTAAAGCGTATTTGTGATCGCAGAGCCTGCTCCTGTAGCTTCTGTACGTCAATCTCGGTCTCCTTCTTCTGCTTCTCTTGTTGCTTCTTGTCCTTCTTGACCAGGGGCGCGGTTGAGGAAAAGGTGGCAATGGAAGCTGTCTCGGGATCGGCAGCCTTGGAGCTGGTGTACTGGTCTGAAGATGGGTTCATGTTGGCTAAGTTTGAGGGTCAGCACACTATCTAGTCTGGCCTGGATGAATCCTTACTGCTGGTGGTGGCAGTGTCGTTGCGGGCAGGGTTCGGCATGTTGTGGAGTTGTTCGGGTAGGGATTGGTTGATGATTATGAACAAGCTTTGACTTGTAGTCAATTATGTTTAAGAGTGTGAGTGTGAGTGATTGTTGTTATAATTGAATGGTGTGTGACTGAATAAAGTCTACAAGATGCTTCATGCCCATCTCTTTATACTTGAAGCCTGAGACCACAATGACCATTTCTCTAGCACATCCATCTGCAACTCCTGTCCAAAAACAGACATGGAAACGCTAATTGTGGGAATTGTCTTGCGTAGCAGCATTGTTACCTCTCAGAGATTGCGTGAGTCATGACGAAAGCCTGATTATCAAGGCGCGGCCGAGGCAACCAGGAAACCACATCATCGTAAGCAACCAACAACAGAGCGGACGAATACACAGATGCCTACGTATAAGGCTGACGACAGGGAGGTGTAAGCGAGACACGCAGGACATGCACAAGACCCTCCTCAAGAGACGAGGGGTGCGTGAGAGCGGCCTCAGAGCATGCGGGGGATAGGATGCAGGGGCGTTGAGTCCTCTAACCAACCACGACCGCCTGTTCTTCAGTAGGAGTCATTGCTGATTGTTACTCATGATGCTAAAATTGTCGACTCATACGATCTACAGGAGTTTTGTAATCGGTTTAGCTCGGAATCCGCTGGGGCTGGACGCTCACTTGAGAACTTTTTGTGAAGATCCGAGTTGCTGTCTCTCTCAACGATAAGCCCGTTCGGAAACAGTCTTCGGACTGAAGACCAATTATAGAAATCTCACAAGTCAAAGCAAATCATCCACGAGTTGACAACCCTTTGGCAAAGAAGGTCATGACGCCCTTCTCATGATTTCCATCAAGAGTTGGGCGCCAATAATCCTTGTCGCTCGTCAGCGGGGATTGGCCCATGATGCAACTACGCACCGGACGAAGGCACGGAGAAATGAAGGTGAGTACGTCACGCCGAAGTGCGAGTTGACCCTGTAGGCGATAAGATCCATACTTAAACAGGAAGTTGGACAATGTCCGCTTTGGGAACTTTTGGAGTTGAGGTGAAGTTGAGCCTCATGTGGCTTGACTGTGGCTGATGAAAGAAACTTGACGATTGCTAGCCAATCAACTTCGGCACCAACTGAACGGCCCGCACCCTATCGATAAGCCAATTTCAATGTCTTATCGCCTTATCGGATAATTTTTCCCAAGAGACCGTAGAAATTTTGAAAGCGACAGGTCTGGTTTGATACTACTGGTGATGCCGTGGAAGCCCGTGAAGCACGCGCAACCATGGAGGACCAAGTACACAAGCCGCATCGCAAGTCCAAGGACAGGAAGGAGAAGAAGCAGCACACGGGAGGTTTGTTTCATTGCACAATCCGCGACCAGGGCGCACGGCTGACTTGACCGCAGAGCGCAACCCCAAGGCGTTCGCATTCTCCAACCCAGGCAAGCTTCAACGACAAGCGGCGAGATCGCAGGATGTAGGATCACATTGCGCAAGCTAGGCTAGTGGTATACCATGCTGACAACTACCAACAGATCAAGGAAAAGCGCCTCCATGTTCCCCTCGTCGACCGACTGCCCGATGAGGCCCCGCCTCGCCTCGTCACCATCGTCGGTCCTCCCGGCGTAGGCAAGACGACCCTCCTCAAGTCTCTTGTCCGACGATACGCCAAGGAGACGATAACCGACCCCCAGGGCCCCATCACCGTCGTCACTTCCAAGAAGCAGCGCCTGACCTTTGTCGAATGCCCCAACGAACTTGAGGCCATGGTCGACATCGCCAAGGTGGCCGACATTGTCCTCCTGATGATTGACGGAAATTATGGCTTCGAGATGGAGACGATGGAGTTCCTCAACATCCTCGCCGCCACGGGTATGCCTGGAAACGTGTTTGGCATCCTGACCCATCTCGACCTGTTCCGGAAGCCCCAGGCGCTCAAGGACGCCAAGAAGAGGCTCAAGAAGAGGCTGTGGACCGAGCTGTACCAGGGCGCTCATCTCTTCTATCTCTCCGGTGTCATGAATGGACGATACCCCGATCGAGAAATCCACAACCTGTCGCGTTTCCTCTCCGTCATGAAGAATCCCCGTCCGCTCATCTGGCGCAACTCGCACCCCTACACCATCATCGACAGCTTCCGAGATATCACGCATCCTACCAAGATCGAGGAGGACCCCAAGTGCGATCGATCGATTGTCTTGTCGGGATATCTACGAGGCACAAACTTTTCATCCCAAGGACAGCGGGTACACGTTCCTGGCTTGGGTGACTTTACAGTCTCCAACATGGAGGTTCTACCAGACCCTTGTCCAACCCCTGCCATGGAGCAGGCGATGGCCAAGATTACTGGCAAGACGGGCCGGCGAAGACTGGACGAGAAGGAGAAGAAGCTACATGCGCCCATGTCGGATCGTAGCGGCTTGAAGATTGAGGGTGATGCAATCTGGATCACACGAGAGAAGGGCTTCACATTTGACAAGGATGATGAAAATGCTGAGCGAGGAGAGGGTGAAGAGATGATTGTCGGTCTGCAGGCTGAGCGGAAACTCCTGGGTCAGATGGAGGGTGGCGTGCAGCTCTTCAAGGGCGGTGGCCAGGTTGAAGCAGTGCCTGATGAGGAGGATACAGGACGTAAAACACAGCGCAGGGCTCGATTCGCCGAGCGCGATGAGTCGGATGATGAGGAGAACGAAGACGATGAGGGCTTCGTCAGCGGCGACGAGGAGGACGACTCAGATGCCGAGGTCGAGTTCAACGAAGGCAAGCTGGGCAAGATGTTCCGCAAGGACGCCGATAAGAACATCGACGAGGATGATCTTGCGTTTGCCGACAGCGACTCAGATCTAGGCTCAATGTCTGAAGCCGAGGAAGTGGACGATGACGAAGAGTACGACTCGGACGAAGAGGCTGCAGCACTACGGTGGAAGGACAACTTGACAGGTAACGCCCTGAAGCTTCACAGCAAGAGACGCACATACCACACGGGCGATCTGGCCCGGCTCATGTACGACGACTCAATGACCCCTGAGGATGCTCTGAAGCGGTGGAGGGGCGACGAGGATGAGTCGGAGGAGAACATTGAGGACGATGACGATGACGACTTCTTCAAAAAGTCAAAACAGGAAAAGGAGGACTCTGTCGAGGACAGGTCAATACCCCTTTACGACTACGAGGACCTCGCTGCAAAGTGGGCAGAGGAGAGAAATGTCGAGGCCCTGCGTCGCAAGTTCACATCAGCAGCCCTCGCGGCGGGAGACGATGAGGACGAAGATGATGACGACGATATGGAGGGCGGAGAGGACTCGGACGACGAAGGTGACGGCGTGTTTGAGGATCTTGAGGCCGAAGACGAGGAGGAGCAGAAGCCAGAAACAGCCGACGACATTGAAGCCGAGCGAGAAAAGAACGCCAAGCGAAAGGAGGAGCTCAAGATGCGCTTCGAAGAGGAGGACCGAGAAGGGTTCCTCAACGACAAGGCCAAGGCCCGCAAGGAAGGGGGCGACATCCAGGAGTTTGGCGAGGACGAGTGGTACGAGGCGCAAAAGGCCATGATCCAGAAGCAGCTCGACATCAACAAGGACGAGTTCTCCAACCTCGACGAGAGGCAGCGCACCGCCGTCGAGGGCTACCGCGCCGGCAAGTACGCCAAGATCATCCTCGAGAGGGTCCCCGCAGAGTTCGTCACCATGTTCGACGCCCGCCGGCCCATCGTCGTCGGGGGCCTCTCCCCCACCGAGGACCGCTTCGGCTTCCTCCAGGTCCGCGTCAAGAGGCACCGATGGCACAAGCGCATCCTCAAGTCCAACGACCCCCTCATCTTCTCGCTCGGCTGGCGTCGCTTCCAGACCATGCCCATCTACAGCACCACCGACTCGCGGACGCGGAACCGCATGCTCAAGTACACGCCCGAGCACATGCACTGCTTCGGTACCATCTACGGGCCCCTGATCGCCCCGAACTCCGGCTTCGTCTGCTTCAACTCCCTCTCCGGGTCCACGGCCGGCTTCCGCATCGCCGCCACCGGCACCGTCCTCAGCGTCGACGAGTCGACCGAGATCGTCAAGAAGCTCAAGCTCACGGGTACGCCCGCAAAGATCTACAAGAACACGGCCTTTATCAAGGACATGTTCAACTCTTCGCTCGAGATTGCCAAGTTTGAAGGTGCATCCATCAAGACCGTGTCCGGCATCCGCGGCCAGATCAAGCGCGCCCTGTCCAAACCCGAGGGCCACTTCCGTGCCACCTTTGAGGACAAGATCCTCCTCAGCGACATCGTCTTCCTGCGCGCCTGGTATCCGGTCAAGCCGCACCGCTTCTACAACCCTGTCACCAACCTCATCGGCTGGCAGCCCATGCGCCTGACGGGCGAGGTCCGCCGCGACCAGGGCGTGGCCACCCCTCAGCTCAAGAACAGCCAGTACCGGTCCATCGAGCGCGAGACCCGTCACTTCAACCCTCTGCGCGTTCCACGAGCCCTTGCCGCCGAGCTGCCCTTCAAGTCGCAGATCGTCGAGACCAAGAAGCAGAAGCGCGACACCTACATGAAGAAGCGCGCCGTCATCATGGCCCCCGGCTCCGAGGAGAAGAAGGCCCGCGCCCTCATGCAGCAGATGCTCACCATCCGCAACGACGCCGCCGCCAAGCGCCGCGCCAAGAAGGAGGAGAACCGCGCCGCCTTCCAGAAGAGGCTGGCTGACAACGAGGAGAAGAAGGAGGCCCGCGAGAAGCGCGAGACCAAGGAGTTCTGGCGCAAGAATGGCCGGAAGCGCGCCGGCGACGAAGACGGAGGCGGTGGCAAGCGAAGGAAGTGAATCTAGGTCTCATCAGTCGGCGACAGTGTGTGGGGAATGGTAGAAAAGTAGATGTATGTATACCTCTTGGGGTTGGCGTTATGAGAATAAAACTTGAATATATTACATTAGTATATGTGCTTCATACCAACTCAACACACACATCACTTGCGATAGAAACGTCAACGCCAGTCACTATAACAATACAAGTTGTAATTGTGCATCTCGGCTCAAAGGTTACGCGCAAGGCCGAAGCCCTCTGCAAGAATACACAGCATACATCCTAAACACCAATCCTCGAGAAACAAAGACAAGACGCACGCATACGCACACACGCAAAAACAAGCCTTGAGCCAGATGCTGGCCTTCCATCAACCATCAACGACACATTAATCAAGAGCCTCGCCTCCCTCCACCGCCAGGCCCTCACTCTTCTTCCGGAACCCAGCATCTGCCCAACCCATATCCATATTTTAAGCCATCTTTCATCACCATCAACTAGAGTCGTTTCTCGCATTGTGTCAAGGATTGGATGCTCCCAAAAACCAATTCGCGCCCGATTCCAATCTGACAATCCCTTGCCCTCGATTAAAGGAAAGACATGCGCCCCAAAATGCCGTCAAACACATTCATTGCCTAGGCCAGCTATGCCTTTTCTCAGCTCGTGTACACGTCGAAACTGCTTCGTATCGGTTGCTTAGGAAGCAATCATGGGCTCCTTGTTGGCGACAACAGGCTCGCTGGGAACCTCGGGGATATCAGCATCGATGGCAGTAGGCTCCGAGATATCCTTGAGGGGAGCCGTCTCCGACTTGACGGGGTCCTCAGTGGGAGGAGAGGGGAACTCGGGCTCCTTGGCGGGCTTCTCAATCTTCTGGCGCGAGCCATGGTTGCCTCGGAGGAGATCATGGACCTTGCCGCTGTAGTCGCCGGCGTACTGCTTGCCAATGGCCGAAACCTGCTCCATCTGCTTCGAGGCAACATTTCGGACCTGGGCGGTCTGCGAGTTGATGAGCTCCGAGGCGTGGTGGAGTTGCTCATCAATCAGCTCCTGGTTGGAGGTGTAAATCAGTGGGACAAAGAAAACGACAGTGGTGCCAATAACAGCAAGACCCCAGTAGGGGACGAGCTTGACGAGGTAGTAAGAGATGAAAGCAGCGACAAAAGCCTGGGCTATGTCAGTTGAGTCTATTATGTAACTCTTGCGCAAGCACTTACAGCAGCAGAAGCAAAGACATTCTCAGCAAAGATGATTCGCTGAGCCTCGATAACAAAAAAGTTGACCAGCTCGTGTGCATCTCCAATCATATGGTCGAGAGTCTCACGGGGAACGGTGTAGTATCGACGAGGGCGAACCTGAGTAGCAAGGCCATTGTTGAGTACGATCTTGCCAACAACCTCGGCGAGAATGGTCACGCCAAGGACCATCCAGGAAACCTTGAAAGCCCATCGGAGGACATCCAAGTATCGGGCAGCAAAAATAAGAGAAACGGTGGTCACGTAGGCAATACCGGATGCTCCTGTTTCACAAGCTGGTCAGCTACATTAAATTGGATGGCAAACAGAGCTCGACTTACGAGGGTTGTTCCAAGACAGGAGCTCAGAGAAAAAGGAGTGGTAATGAGTGAGAGGCTGACCGGTGGCAGCGGGAGTCGAGGGAGTGCGTCGAGCAGCAGCTAGGTTGGAGAACTCGTTGGAAGCCTTCTGAGTGTGGTCGTAGACGTTCTGCGCAACGGGGCCTGCGAGGGACGGTGTTAGCAAGAACATGCCAGATATCAGGAGAGGTGAGGCATGAGTTCATACCGTTGGTAACGGACTGGTACGCAGCGGCGGCGTCTAGAGTAGCAAGGTTAGTCATGTTGGTTTACAGAAAGGAGCTCGAATAGTTGTTGCGATCCAAGTTATGGTGGTGCAAAAACTGCAGGAAAAGACTGTGGAACGTGGTTAGCAAAAGCTGCGTCCGAGATGTCCCGTACGAGGACAGCGCATCAATAACGCACCTCACTGGATTTGGTGGCCTCGAAGAGAGAGCCGCCGTTGACGGCCGGGGCGGAATCAGCCATTTCGACAAGCTGGCGAGGAGAGGACTAAAGGGCGACTGGAAGGTGTTGTGCTCGCTGAGCAGGACCGTCGGGGGCAAGTTGGACGAGGTGGAGGAATGCGGTAGACGAGCGCGCGTTGCGTGGATAGGAGGTGATTCGGGAGAGGATGGAGATGTTCTGCAGCAAGCGAAAGGCGGCGTGAGCAAAAGTGGCCCGAGAATTGGGAAGCTTTGATTGATGCAGGGTAGGATTGACAAGGGAGGTTGAGAGGAGCTACGTAGCTGTCTCTGTCTCGCTCACACGCGCGCGCTCCCTGTGGCTCTCTGCCTGCGTGTGGTCTGGAGCTTTTTTGTCTGCCGATAAGGGGCGGTCGGGGGGAGATGTCGTGTGAGAGAAACGGGCAAGGCAAGCGAGACGAGTACCCCTGGAACAAGCAGAAGACGATGTCTGGGGTGTTGAAGACGTACCTGATGAGCGCAGCTGAGAACAGGAGAATGCTATTCGCAAATGTCGTCGATGGGAGGGAAGAGGTTTGGTGATTGTTATGGTGATGAAGAAGAAGAAGAAGGAGGAGGAAGAGGAAGAAGAATGGAGGAGGAATGACGTTTCAGAGGTATACGTTTTGGTCTTGGAGGGGACAGGACAGATTGGAAGTAACCAAGTTTTGGAAAGGCAGGCGGCAGGTGCACAGCAGAAACCAGTGACGGCAGTGACGCTCGATGGATAACAGATGGGAGAGAGAAAAAAAAAACGGGAATTATTACAGGGACATTTCACAGCAGAGCAGAGCGGCCTGAGAGCAGGTTTATAGTGGAGCGGGCAGCACTGCAGGACGCTGAACAACGCCCGGCGGGCATCAAAGACCGTTTTTCCCGTTGCTTCCACTTCTTTGTGCCGTGCCTGCTGCGACGATGGAGCTTGGATCCATGATGGCGTTGCTTTTGTTGCTTTAGAAAATGGAGCTCCCTCTCTTTCATTAGCTCTGGATGACGCAGTGCGACACAACGGCAGGACCCGAGAGGGACCTCAGGCGCTTAGTGGAAAGCACCATACCTGCATGTACCTGCCAAGTCACACACCACCACAACTTTCAAAACGTCCGAGCAGATCCGGCCAAGGCCAATCCCGTCATCGCGGCGCTGAAACGACGACATTCCAGTTGGCGTCCACAAGGGCAGATGGCGCTGGGGCTGCAGACAGATAGCCTACTCCTTTCAGTACCCGAAGTGCTATACCCCAGAAATAATTAATATAAAAAAAGACACTCACTCAAAGACCATCCATTCATTGCCTCCAAGTCAACCAACCCCTTGCAGCCGTTGCAGGGGAATGGGGTGAATGATGCCTTGACATGATGGATAATCTGGTCATTTCAAAGTGAGCCAGCTTGTCAATGCATGTGATAATCACGCTAAAAAGGGGGGCCTCCTCTGACGGGGCTAAGATGGAGCCTAGGCGGAAAAAAATAACAGGACAGCTGGGATCTTCTCCAAGCACAGGCCTCATGTTGTTGCGAGTAGCACACGGCAACTATCTTTAGTCCAAAGGGATAAGGAGTTTATCAGTCTGAGCTGAGCAAAGAGACAATGGCTACAAGGGTTGCAACTCGCCTAACCCCCCTGCGATAGTCCCTAATAGCCCAACATTCGAATCAGCGTCTCGTCCTTTGTCCGATATTGTCTGAACAACCTCATGATTAGTCCAAACCCGGATAGGCAAAACTGCACGTAGGCAACGCCCATCCACTCGGAAGCTCCCTTTCCAAGCTGCATCTTCTCAAGCCTTCCCATTGGCCAACCCACTTGTCCATGCCGTCAACCAGAGCCGATCCTGCATCATCAACACGTACCTTGCTTGGATCCCCTCGGCCCCCTCTCTCCGGTTTCCCACGAGGCGCATGGTTTCGAACTAGAATCGGTTCTCTTCTCTTCATTTCTGTCTTCTGTTCTCAATTATAGATGCTGTGCAACTGTTTGTCTATCCGCAAATCGTGCGGGAATCTAAGAAAAAACTTCCAACAAAGAATCGCCGTCAAAAGACGGAACACCTTTCAACTCCAACTCCCGTGCTAAAGCAGACAAACGCCCTGACAGATGACGACAATGATGATAACATGAGGTACCTCGAAAACCAAGGAAACGAACGACTGATGATGAGGGGCGGAGCGTGGCCGAAACGAACCCAGCCCAGCAAAACCCCACGAGTCCCCGAGTTTTCGCCATGGCGTCCCAGCAAGTGTGCTCAACAAGCAAGGGAGACTCATGCCTGCCTCCAAACAAATATGTACAAAGAAACATCCTCGGACCCCGGAAACCGATCAAAGGCATGTCGCGTGACCCATCATCGAAGCGGCTGAGGCTTGGTTTGGCTGGGACCTAGATCCCACAAGCTGCAGCCGTACTCATCAAGCTCACCTCCGCCAGCCCCAGAACCCTCCTCCGGACGCTGGAGGTCCTGAACTCGTCGATGCCGGCTTGCTTGCCGGGGGCTCGTTCACTGATGCAACTCCGTGGCCCATCCCGTGACCGGTAAGTAGGCCAAACACCCCTCCGGATTGCGATGCCGAGGCGCCGTGCGACGACTCGACACGGCCCAGTCCGTGAGATCTCCGCAGAGCCTCCAGCTTCTGCCGAGCCTCCTCTGCCTCCTGCTTGGCCACTGCCTCGGCCGTCTTCGCCTGTACAAGCTCCACCAGCAAGGCCTCGTGTTCACTTGGTGATGGTCCAGGCGCCGTCGTGGTCACCATCGGGACAGCTTCATGACCCCGCGGCAGAGACGACACTCGTTTGTTGAACTTGCTTGTGGTGGTCGGCGCGCGCTCGGTTTCGGACTGTGCTGGTGTCGATTTGCTGCGGCCAAGCTTGAACTCTCGCAGACCAACTCCACTCGCCTTGCTGCTGCGGTCCGCCTCAGGATCTCTACTAGGCTCGTGTGCCGAGCTGGCCGACACTCGAGACTTCAAGCCATGCATCTGCTTCTCAAGCCTTTGCTTGTCTTGGTGGAGAGTCCTGACATGCGCATGGCTCTCCCGGAGTTGCTCCTTGACCATGGACATCTCTTGATTCAGGTCATGGATTTGACGGCTGTACTCTTGCGATTGCGACATGGCACCAGCGAGCTGATCCTTGGCATGAGATAACTCTTCACGCAGCTGCACTTTCGATATGAGCATCGAGGACCGTCGTCGCTCCTCTTCAGTCTGGAACCGACGCTCCACCATGTCAAGCAGATTCTCCAGGTCTTGGGTAGTAGGGGAGTCTTCTTGGGTCTTCTCCTGTTTGGACTGATCATTTTCGTCAGAGACTGGTGTCTTGGGCTCGTCGGTCTCGTCTTCCGCATCTTTCTCCTTGTTGTCTGCCGACGAGACTGTGACTCGAGGACCGCTCGACTCAGTCGACGATGAGTCGCGGCTTGCCTTCCGCCTCAGGCCATTGAGAAGCGACTGAACCGCCTTACGATCCTCCTGTCGCTCCTCACGCTCTCGCTGAAGCTGGTTCGACAGGAGTGCATGGTTGCGCTGCAGCTCGCTCAGAGCCGTCAACAGGTCCTCAATCTGACCGTGCAGGTTACGCTCGTCGAGGTTCTTGTGAGCGATCATGGACTTGGTGCCGACTGGAGTCGACTCGCGCACGATACCTCCATCCTCGGTATTGGAAGAATCCCTCGAGACGGTGGTGGCGTCCGTTGACGTCGAGCTGGTGACACTGGCTGAGCTGGCCTCCATGGAGTTTAGTGTTGATGCAAGACTCTGCTTCGAGGCACTGCGGCGCAGCATGCTTAGCGGCCTTGCGGGCGCCGTATGTCCTGGACTCAGGTTGGTCGACTTGGGCGACAGGCTGGTTGTGGAGGTTGCCCAGATACGGCCCAGGAACCGGCTAGCTGCAGTGGTTATCTCGGATCCCCGAACAGGGTTGGTGGTGGCAGTCTTGGATTCCCGGTGGCTTTGCTCCAACTGCTGCATGTTTTCCCTGGTCACCACACTTGTCAAACCGACAAAGTCCTGGACAAACTCGTCGGCGTTGTAGTGGTAGCAATCCCAGAGGCCACGGGACAGAAGAAGTTGCATCACATCCTCCATCTCAGTGCAAGCCAATAGTCGCGCCTCATTCTTCCGCATTAGGGATAGCGCGACTCTCATCAATGTCTCTGAAGCGCCCTCAGCAAAGATAACATCGTAGATGCGGAACAGCATCGGCAAGGGGCAGGTCACGGCGAAGAAGCTCAGAAACCATTGAGAGACATAGGCAGGGTCCACCTGGAGCTCGTCGAGGTGATTCGACAGCACCGGCAGGCTCTGCCTCAGCAGCTCCTTGAACTGGTAGATGCGGACGTGGAGGCCAGAGAGATCAGGGAGGAAGCATGCCCTCAGGTCATATCGCTCCATGAGGCTTGGATTGTTTGTCAGTGATTGCCGGCTTGGCACGGGACGGAAGGGAGGGATATTGGGGGCTGATTCCTTACCGGACCAGAACACAAAAGGCCTGCTTGTCGGGCATGTGCATCAGCAATGGGCCGACCAGAAAGGCGAGCCCCTGGCAATAGCCGATCTTGGTGTCGTAGAGACTGAAGCACTTGAGGACGCGCCCAAGCATACGCTGGCCGTCACCCTCGGGGTCGCGGAACATGTCTACTCCTGGGAAACTTCGGCCCAGGTCCTTGCCAATGATAATCTCATAAGGACTGGATTCACCGCAGAACCGGTCATACTGTTCCTCCAGCGTGGCGTCCCGGGCCCCGGACATACTCTGCCATACCACCCCACGCAGCGGCGGCGGGATGCCCTTGCGGATCTTATTTGAGAGGAGTGTTGGGAGCCGGGCGGCCGTCTGCTGATAGTCCTTGACCAGGGCGGCGTAGAACTCGAGGTCTGTCATGGGAGGCGGAGGGAGCATCGAGTACCGCAGAGCAGGGGGCGTCGGTCCCTGGACCATCTGTCGAAGCTGAGCCATGGAGGGCGGGCGAGGTTTGCTGACCGCACTGCGCTCCGCAGTGGCGCGGTCTACGGCTTGGACTTTGACGCTCTTTGGGTTCGTAGCCAGCTTTGCATTCTCCTGTTCAAGCCGGGCCAACAACAATGCCGTTGACTGCGGTGGTCAGTTTCTGCTTTTCAAGTTCAAGTTGCTGTAATAACTCACGTTATCCGTCTCTTCATCCTTGGTCTGCTCATCTTCTGTCTTCTCTAGTTGTTCCCAGTTCACCTCTTCCTGGTCATCCGAAACGTGACCATCGTCAGCAAGCTCCTCCTGCAGGGATCGGGTCGTAAGGATGGGTGGCGGCATGGTCGGTGAGGATTCACGAAGGCTTCCCGTTTTTGCTGCCTCTTCTGTGCTCGGAGTCTGAACACCTTCGTCTTCTTCGTCGACTTCTTCGATCGTGTCGGTCCGCTTCAGGCTGGGCTCGGGGATCTCGCAGACGGAGACTTCGTCGGAGGCTGGAACCTTGGTCGGCGTCGATTGATTTGTATCAAGGCCTGTGGTGGCGACGGGGGAATCTAGTACGATAGACTCGGGCTCTGAGAGGCGAACCGTGACCAGAGAATCGTGAGCCATCTTGGGGGTCTCAGGTTCTGGGTCTCCGGACATTATGGAAGTTCGGTCGGTAGGCCCGGTTGAAGGGAGAGACTCATGTCCGCTCTTTGGGACGTCGACGTCCATGCCGGTCTCTCAGGACGGTGGGGAGCTGGAATCTCTAGACTGGAACGGGCAGCGTCGAGACACAATCCAGTGCCAGCGACGGGGATTCGCTGGGACAACGATGCTTGGGAATACCAGGTCGTCTATCGCGTGCTGGATATCGACGGGAGTAGAACCGAAGCCGAAGATCAGGCCCAGAGTTTGAAGATCAAGAGAGGACCAGCCTGCTGAACAAGGCTCCTAAAGTATGGTCCGGTCATCGAGGGGTGGTCCCAGAGGCTGAAACGGGGGACGAGCTTGAAGCTCCTGGGGCGATTTCGCGATTGGAATCCAAGGGAAACCTTGTTGACGGCAGATGGACGATGGTCGATGGACGCCGACGAGAGTGGCAAAGCGACCGGAAAGAGTACACGGTACGCAGAGAGAGGATGAGATAATCGCCGAGAGACCGGTGAGGCTGGAGAATGGTTGTGGGTAGGTATCCTCGTGTTGTCTGACTCCCGACTCCGAGTTTCTTCCAAGAAGTTCAAGGGGAAGCCGACCTGAACCCTGGCCTGGGCGGCTGCAGGACTAAGGCGTCCCTGAGCGCCTGCAGGTGGTCGACATGACCCTGAGCACCCTGCGACTGAAGTCGGCCAGGGTGCACTGACAGGGCACCTCCACCCGCCAGCCAGTGACAGCTCCCCCAAGAGACCCGCTAATTTCTGCCGCCGTTCCAGCGGCCAACAGCCTTTGGCGATCCGCTCCTGGGCCGGCCTCGCAGGGCCACTCACTGGACGAGTTCTCCATGGGCTGCGGTCTCGAGGTCAGCGTCCGGGGCCTAGGCCGGGGCTGGTTGGATCGGGACCCCGTCGGCATTGCATTGTCATCCTAATCTCAAGTCCAGGCGGCGGCCATGCGTTTGCAACACCATGTCTCTGATCCGGACAGATCCAGTGCGTCCGTATCTGGGCGCTGGAGCCCAGAATCGTCCCAATTCGGAGCGTTGACGGGAGCAACTGTCTCTGTGCTTGTGTGGCGTTGAAAAACATCAAGCCTCCAGCTCTCCATCTGCACACATGATGTGCTCACCTTAGCCTTCAACCCATTGACGATGGATCTCGCTGGTGGATCGTTGTCAAGGCGATCGACCTCGTCAGACTGCCGGCCGTGACATTGACTCGAAAAATGAAGCACTTGAATAGCTTCATGCTTGAGTTTAGCCCAAGTCTCCATGACAAATGTTGGATATGTCGTCTACCCCCATTGTCCAATACCCTTTCTCGCCAGAGCCGCTTGGGTCAAGGGGTAGGTGATGCGTCTCCTGCAGGCAGTCTTTGTGGCGTCGGGTGTGGCTTTTCCTATGCACGTTTCCGGGGCCCATTCATGCCATTGTTTTCCGGTGCAACCTACCCTGGGCCTTTGTGTCTTTGTCTTCAAAGTAAAAAAACCATCCGTGGATCGTGGAATACACGTGGGCTCTTTGAGTTTTGCTGACTCGACTCGCCAACTGACGCCTCTCTTTTCGTTGGAATGGGTCGATATAGTCACAACTGAGTCGCCATCGCCGACGGCTCCCATCAAACCCCATTCGCAACCCAGGCATAAACTATTGGACATGTTGCCACGCCAAACGCCCCTTACTCTCTTGTGAGCCAATATCTAAATTCTAGCGAGATTTAGTCATACTCTACCCCGCGATACTTGATACTACAGTCTCGATCCTTTTGTTGTGTGAGCTTCTCAATAACATTGTGACTATCATCCTGGTGGTCAACTGCATGTCCGAGAAACTTCACATCACGGCAGGATACATATCTTATAAAAATTTTCTAACATCATCTCATTCCTCATTCACCATAAATCTGCTAATAGCTAAGCTCGAGGGCTCACGCCATCATAAATAGCACTACCAAGAGGCCCATAGTCATAGCCCACCCATGGGAGCACCCGCCGAGCCCCCTTCGTCATTGCCCGAACGCCATTGATGCGAAAGAGGGCCCGATATGAATCCCTCAAAAATTCCCATCCCCATCGGAAGCATTCCAAAGACCGGGAAAGTAGTCCATGCACAACATCGGACCCGAAGCGCTCCCAGACCATGACCCCGAAGAGCGAAGTCCAGTAGTAGCTAGTGAAAATCCAAAGGGGAACCAATAGAGGCAGGCTGCTGAGGAGCATGGAAGGGAAATCCCTTAATAAGTCAAGTGAGTGGCAATGTCGAATAGGCTTTATATCGGCCTGATCGCGTAGGTAGCCGACGAGAAACTTTTGAATCGGTTGACAAGTGGAATGCGAAAATATGTGCTGGACCATGCATTCGAGAGGTTCTTCATCCAAGAAGTCATCGTACTCCATGTCGACGACTTCACTTCGGGTGGCAACCTTCAGAGGTGACTTTAGGTTGCCACCGTTCTTCGATGTGATAGCGTACGCCCAAGTGCGCCAGTCGAGCGAATGAGGGATCTTATCATGAGGGAATCCCTTGGAGGAGATCTGGAGGGCGATCGCGGAGGCAAATACGTAACCAAAGGCGAATATGCCAAAGGCTCCTCCTCCGTAAATGCCAGTCTTGTCCATGGCCAACGATGACCTGTTACTGCTGTGGGAGAATAGCTTAATATGATGTGGGAGTCGATGAAAGGCAGTGACAAGTACTGATGAGCATGGCAAGAAGGGTGGAAATCCCGATGGATATAAGCAACAAAACAATCTAAAGGGAGTGGAAAACCATCGACAAAGCACATGTTCGGATGAAAGCGTGGGGTTAATCTTGCCCGCAAGTATAAACCAATGTTGGAAATTTCCTAAAACGACCATGTGAAGTCTCATGGGCGACGCTCATTGGCATGGAGTTTTAGTCTCTCCGACCTCGTAGTGTCTCACAGCACGTTCAAGATCTCAACCCCGGATTTGCAAGGTTGTGTGCACATTTTTCCCTTTGTTCAAGAGGGGTTCACCGTTTTCGTGCTGGGATAGGCTGAGATGTGAAGGTCGATTGTTCATACTCTCGCGTTGGCATTGTGTTGCTTGATGCTAGGGCTGAACACTGGTCTGAGACCCGCGCAAACTGAACAATACAGGAAGCTGCACGCTTTCTGTTAGTATGCTGATCATGGCCTCGAACATTTAGGTGCCCTCTTCGAGATCTTCAAGTTCGGACCTAGCTCTATTCCAGTGTCAACGGAGACGGAAACCACATAGTAGACATCCAGCCGCCTACATGTAGTAGCGGTACCAGGTATTAGCTAAACTCCCTGGTAACATAACTTACCAGGGTCTACTGGAGCCCTCGTATGGTCGGGAGCAATCCCGGTCGAGCAACTGCCGGCAGTGGCATCTTTGGGTAGTCTCTGGTCTCAGTTAGGATCCAGTTGGGTTGTGCGTTTCGAGAAGGAGCAGACATTTGGCCCACCAACTGATTTATTCGGCATTTGATACTGCAGGGGCTCACCAGTAAATATTCATCAGTATCCATCTCTTCGAATGCACTCGATAGCTATCTTGGGTCAAGAAAAATGGTCTCCGGCAAAATAGAGTTCTACTTACGAGTACCCTCTGACTAGGCAGGTAGTAGCCCGTAGTTCTTAATCTTTATGCTAAGACTTATCAAGATCCCTCCCGAGGAATTGTTTGCATTGTGTCGGCTACGGCGCTCCCGTGATGGATGCCACACCACTTTTCGCAACATTGCCGAAATCGGAGTGTCCGCTGCGAAAAGGTGCAAAGAAGAGAGGCAGGTGCTGGAAAGAAGGAGGAGGGAGCGGATTCCCGCGCTGGTGTTGAAGTAGAACTGGGTGGACGATGCATCTAACCAACCTACCCTATTTGATCCGATATCGCACTTGGTGTGGTATCAGTTTGCCAAACGTTGGTTCTATAACCGGAATACATAGCATTATTGGGGAGCACTGAAGTTTATGCCATTTTGAAGATACGGCCTGGAGAAACGTTTGATGCCAACATGTCCAACAGGTGTTGTCTCCATGACCTCAAAGGTTCATGAGCTGGAACCGTGGACTAATGGACTGTGGCGGTGTGGCTTTCAACAGCTTCAAAATTACATGCGGGGCGACCTACACTGTCTTTGGTTGGACAAGAAAGCCGGACAAAAGCACACAAGACCCAAGATTGGAAGATGAGATGACATGATCAGCTGAGGCTACAGGAATTCCAGTGCTCGCATCAACCGTCTCCTCCGCAACCATCGGTCTCACGATGCGGTGAAGGGCTCGGCCGAGGGAGGATCTTGCTGCTACTGGACGACGGGACCAAGTTGCCCTGAGCGAGATGCCGGATGGACGCATGACACCTCTGCTTGGAGCGTCGCAGGATGCATCCTGTAGTAACCATGGCCTGCAACTGGGTGGGCTGCCACATGCCAGCCTGGAGATGCCCATTGGAGGTCCCTTCACCAAACAGCGATCCGGGGGATGCGCGACGATGAGCGCGCATGTCGAGCAAAAGCCGGGGTTGGCTTCTGCAGGGCAAGATGGGATACATTGGGAGGCTACAGTATGTATTGTGACGGTGATTCGACTACGAACCGGGGTTATTCTGACGAGATACGCGGCACTTTGGGAAAAAGGATGTGCGAGATAAGGTAGCGATAGCGGAGCGAGGCCATCTCTGGCGAATGAGATTGTCTGTGCTCGTAATAGTCTGGAGTAGCCACCGAGGTGTTGGTGTAGATCGGCAATTCATCGAGATGAGGATTTGTACCCAAGATGGGCCATCATTTGGCTGATTTGGTCATTGTCCATTCGAATTGCCGTTGGCTCGTGCTTGTTGTGCTCGTCACACACGGACAATTTGTCAAGAAAGAGAAAAAAGGGGGGTTCACCAAGGGGACGAGAATCAGGAATTGTCTTGATGCATGCCTGAAAGAGGAAGATGGTGTTGTTGGATCGGTGATTTCGATGCGCTCCAGATCATGGGATCTGCCTTGGTTTTACAAACGAAGGGTGGGACATGGATGTTATGACCAGGGCCAGCAGCGAGAGAGAGAGCAAGGAGTTGCATCTGCTGGTCTGTTTTGTTTAGGCGCGAGTGGTGCTGGATTGATTGTGAGTGGATCGACCATTTCCAGGTTGTTGTTGCTTCTTGCGACGTCGGACGAGTAGGGTGCGAGCAGCATGATTGCCAGAATCTTTTTGATCATGCTGTGTGATGTGAGGTGAGGTGAGAATAGTGGCCAGTTTTCAACCACCTCCCAATTCATGGGCAGTTTGAATACCAGTGCCGAGTAACGGTTCATCTCTGCATCAATTCTATACAGACTCTGCAAGAGACAAACTCGGTGCACCCAGTGACGATATCCACACCTCGACATCTCCCATGACTGCCAGCAGCGAGTCATGGTTGGTCGAAACAAAGCCCGACGTCGTTACTTGAGGCGCCTCGACTCCAGCAGTCCCGCAAATGGATGAAATGTCTTAGCAGGGACATGGCTAATTTGATGCTCCACCTGGTTTCCGTCTGCTCGGCCGGTCTGACTTGCGTTTGCCCTGCGCTGCGATCCATCCATCATGGGTGGTTTGTTGCTTGGAAGGTAAAAACTTCCGGTGATGCAGCGATTGGCGCTATACGTGGTCTGAAAGCATCAACATAGACATTGCCTTGCATGATGTCGTTCCCTCCAAGGAGAAGAAGTAGACAGACAAAAAAGTCCTCCCTCCAAGGCATTGAATTTCCTTGATTTCAAGGCAATGGAAGTCGACCGTTCGTTCAGTGGAACCCCCGTCATCAGCCAGATAGAACCCTGTCCACTCCTCCTGGCCCTAGAGCCGCTAAACCATTAGCTCGTCCAGGGGCCCCGTCGTGATACTGGGTGCTCTCGCTAGCGTCCATCTTGTGCGCGACAGCGCCCCAGGCCTGGCCTGGCCTGGACGGATTCTGAGTTGGATGGTGGATGGCCGTGTATGGAGGTTGTGTTGTGTTGGATGGACCCCGTCTGACCTTCCCATCCCGCTCTGTCGCCTTCCTCCAGCCTCGAGCCTCGACGCCGACGACCTCCCTCCTGTACCTGGGTTCTTTTGTTTTTTCCTTTTTCTTTTCCTTTCCCTTTTCTTCAAGTTCCGTCTCTATTGTCTTATTCCCCAACTAATTCCCCACACCCGTCGCGGAGATCCCGTTCTCTCGCTTCCGTTCCTTTCATCAACCCCCGTCAACGTCGTCCCCCTCCATGGCGCGTTGAGACGATATCGAGCAAGGCGCCAAGCTTGCACCATACGGGCGACTGCGACTTCTTCCCAACTCGCAAACATCAACATTGGATCCAATGTTCTCCTCGCTGCTGCGTCGTCCTAGGGCTGGCCCCCGTCGAGTCGACCGTCGCCGCAACTCGAGTCCCTCTCCCTCGCCTGGTCCTGCTCGAAGGCGCTATACCCTCGAACGACATGCCACAGCCGATTTCACAGAAGCCGATGATGACGACGCCGATGATTCCCACGACGAGGGCATGGCCCGGTTCCACAGTAACGATCGACACGTTGACGATGATGGTGACGAAGAAGACGACCGAGACGATGGACAGGACGAAGATGGTAGAAGACGGGGTGGCCTCCCTGTTCTACCTTTGTTTTCTGCCAGCCACCTAGGTGCGTACCCTGAACATGGAGCAAGATTGGCGTTTTTGACTGGTATTCTGACTGTTATACAGATTCACTTCCTGTATACAGCATAACCCATGCTATTCGAGTGGTTGTTAGTGCCCGTACCGAGACGACACTTTCCTGGGATCAGCTCCGATCTCCTCAGGTTTCTCAGTTTCTTGTGAAACCCATGCAGCAGCAAATCCGAACCCAGCACTTCACACGCGCCACTTTGTATGCCCTCATGGCAAATTGCCTACAGTTCAACAAGGAGGGCGAACGATACCCAGGCAATGCAGGAACCAGTAGTACTCGCGCCAAGGTTTGCGAGTTGCTAGCTTTGAAGCTACTCAAGGAATACAACACTCGAGAGCTCATCGATGCTCTTGCCTACGACTTTTACCCCCTGCAAGGCTTGCCTGGAGCTGGGGTACCAAATTCACCTCGTAGGACACCACCCTCTCCCAAGCTACCCCTGATTGCGTCCCGGACATCAACCCTCGAGGTTGCGATCCGAGCCTCGGCCAAGCATTTTCTTGCCCACCCTCTTGTCGTCCAGCAGTTGGAAGCTATCTGGAGCGGCGCCATTACCTTTCACTCGTCCGCCGACAGCCTACACCGTGAACCACCACCGGAAGCAGGTCGCAATGGAATTGGGCACATTGGCAAGGCGGATGACAGGACGCCCCTGCTTGGGCATCACTCTAAAGACACGCACTATATTCCACCGGGGCGACGCACGGCGATACTCTACGACCCTCGACAGGCGTCTCTTTTCAAGCTTTCTCGGCTTCGAGTTCCTCGCTATAGATCGTTTCTCTCCACGATATCTCTTGCAGTCTTGATATGCCTCTTCCTTGCCGTTCTCACGGAACGTTCAGTCCAGATCACCGGCCTAGAATTGGTATTTTGGTTTTGGAGCGCAGGATTTATGCTGGATGAGCTCGTCGGTTTCAACGAGCAGGGATTCGCCCTCTACATCATGAGTTTCTGGAACATCTTTGACCTCGGCATCCTGCTACTGCTCATCGTCTACTACTGCATGCGCGCATACGGTGTTTTCCTGGTAGATCCTCATCACTGGAACGACATGGCCTACGATGTTCTTGCAGCCAACGCAATCCTCCTTCTCCCGCGCATCTTCAGCATCTTGGACCACTACCAGTACTTTTCGCAGCTCCTTATCGCCTTCCGGTTGATGGCTGTCGATCTGGCTGCTGTTTTCATCCTGATCCTCATTCTGTGCAGTGGCTTCTTCTTCTTCTTCACACTATCCAAGAACTCGTTTGGCGCCAGTGACGTTGCCTACAAGATCTTTCAGATTCTTATGGGATTCACACCGGCAGCCTGGGAAGTGTGGGATGCGTACAACTGGCTAGGAAGGGGTCTTTTGGTCCTATTCCTGAGCATCACCCATTTTCTAGTTGTGTAAGTCTGCTATTAATCATGTGCATTTCTCTTGCTAACTACCCATCCAGGACAATCTTGATTACCGTCTTGACAAACTCTTTCATGGCAGTGTCGTCCAATGCCAATGAAGAACATCAATTCCTCTTTGCCATCAACACCATCTCCATGGTCAAGAACGATGCATTGTTCTCATACATTGCCCCCAGCAACATCTTTGCCTGGCTGCTTATGCCCCTGCGGTATTTCATGCCGCTGAAGCTATTTGTCTGGCTGAACCGGACCGTCATCAAGGCCACACACTTCCCAGTGCTCTTCTGCATCTATCTGTACGAGAGATATTGGCTGGCGCCATCCATGTACGAGCCGACTGATCTGGTGGAGCATCCAACCCGTGACCGAAGTCGGGCAATTTCTTTCATGGACCCGGCGAGCAGGGCAGCCATTTTCAGCCCTAGTGTAAGGGTTCGTGAAGAGTCGGTTGCTGGTTTTCAGAAAGATCGAGCTCTGGAGGAGTTATTCTTGCGAGTGCCCGATCCCGTCACGCTCAGGACGCAGAGGCGGAACGAAAGGCGCAAGACGCAGACGGCCATTCGTAATTGGATGGATCAGCATGATGACACTGGTACTTCACCAGGCAACTGGCCAGCAGCGGATAGTGCCATGCCTCCTTGGCAAAGGAGGATGAGTGTGGGCTTTGATCGCGCAACAAATCTGAGACGTGTCTCTGATGTTAGATCAACGGCGAGCGATCCCGCTGATCGGATGTCCAATGCAGGTCACCCCCTCCGACCCTCGCATTTCTCGAGGACTCGGTTGACTGCTGAGATGACCGAATATAAGGACCAGACAGATGCAGATGGCGATGATGAGCTGGTCACAAATGACGAGGACGAAGATGACCATGGCACGAATGCTGGGCGGAGTCAAGTAGCCAGCAGCCATCGTATCATTGAGGAATCAGAGGATGGCTACTTCACGCCAATGCCCGGCAACTTTGGAAAACTCGCCTCGTCTGTCAGCTCATCGGGTAAAGGTGCTCCAACCCCCCGGGCAAAAAGAGCTGGCCACAACCGGACGCTGTCGACCAACACGATACTCTTCAATCCACAAGATATCAAGCAGATTCAGGGCGCATCGCCAGTGTCGCCGCCTCAGGGAGCACAGTCTCGCCCAAGAACGAGTGGACGCACAACCGCTGGAGAAAAGACGCCACGACGCAGCTCACCCCGTCGCTCCTTGTACGTGGCGAATACAAAGCCTCGGCCAACAATGCCGCCACGGGGTATGACGGAAGCAGGAGCTGTCAGTCGGTCTGCTCTGCTCAGCATCGAGCCGAGAAACCGCCCAAAGGAGGTTAGGAGGCTCTCGTCGTTGGACTTGAGCGCCATGTCGGACCACCTAGGTGCAGGCGATCCCATTGGAGCCATGCCTGGAAGTTTCCAGACACAGATGGCGATGGCGATGATGAAGGACAACCGGCTGCGGGCAGCTGGGGGTGATACCGGGGACCGCGATAGGATGGGAAGACTGGTGCTAGCTCGGATGAAGACACTGGAAGAAAGCTTTGCGGATATCATTAAGGAGATGCGGGATTTGAAGAACTCGTCCACTGCCCCTACGACCCGGCGTAACTCGTCGGGTGACGAGGCTAGAATGCCCCCGTTGATTGAGGTTGCCGGCCGGGACCGACTGCGGAAGTACAAGCTTGAGAGTGGGAATCGAAAGGCAGCAGCGTCTAAGCGGCCAGTCAGTCGGAGAAGTCTGAAGGAGTCGACGGGCATGTGGGATCACAAGGCCAAGGGGAAGGAGGTGGCGTACGAGTCTGACGACGAAGCGGAGACGGACGACAGTCTCTTTCAGAAGGGCGGCTCACTGTAAAAGGAACCCCATGGGGATGGGAGCATTTATGGCGTTGTGGGATCATGTTTCATGGCTGAGAGGATGCCAGGTTTGGAACGATACAAGGATCAATATATAGGACAGGGCGGAATAATTGTAGGGGTTAATTGTGTATATACCGAGCGCTGTTCAGATGCTTCATTGATACGGACGTTTCCATGTTGGCGACGTCGATACCTATCAGGTCGTCTTTTGCGAATTCCCACCAGAATCTCTTCCATCTATTGCAAAATGGCGATCTTGGCGCAAGGGAACCAGTATCTAAGGCTGAAATTGCACCCTCTGAATGTTCTGCAGTTCTTATGGCAAGATAACTGTTGTCAAATATCGAGTCTCAGATGTGCCGAGTAGATCCTCATCTTTATGATCTTGGTGCTTCCAGCTCAAGTGAACGCTGTAGTATGTCGTGTCTGGAGTAGAGCATGTTGTCGGCCTAAGGGAGGGTAGCGTCAAGGGCTAGATGCCACCACCACTACGGTCGACCGAGACGTAGCCATGAGGTGCTTTGCGGGTTCGTTGCTCGATATCGTTCTGGTTGAGAGCGGCAGCTTGGTACCTGAAGGCAGCAGCGGCGGCGGCAGCAGTAGCGGCGGCGAGGACAATGACGGCTTTACCACGCCTAGATTCGTGTGTTAGACAATACGCAGAGAATGGTTAGTGACTTACAAGAAGGGACGGGTGGAGATGGAAGTGATGGCTGCTTTTGTGGTTTCCATGATCAAGGTAGAGCCCGGTCACGTTGGTGAGAGGAGAAGCTCCCGGGTGGGAGTAGGGATGTGTTGGGGTTTATAGATGGCATAGCTTGAGCTCGGGACAAGTCGTCGGGAAGCTCATTACGAAACCCCTTGCCTATCGGGGAAGATGCCATCTGCCCGACCCGTCTTGGCCATGGCGTTCCCGGGGGAGGGAAGCTAAAGAAGCTAAGGGAGCTCAGGTGGGAAGGTCTGGGGTATGTGGGTGGCGAATTGGGATGGAGGGGTTGTTTTTGTTGGGGGACAGAAGCAAGGGGAGGTGCCGTCTTGTGACACTGAGACATTGTGGTTCAGAAGGTGTTTTATGCACATCATTTTGGATTGGCGTTGCCAATGGATGCGGTGTCAACGGTCATGAGAGCCGCCGTCCATCATGAATCTAGAGGTGAAGGCTGATAGTGGAGGTGGGGCATTGATTGCGGGGGTCATTTTGCGGGGGAAGGGAGGGAAGATCAATGTCGGCACGTGCAGAGGGTGATGGCGATGATGATGATGGTGGATATTGAAGATGAACTGATGGGTAGAGGATGGATTTTTAGGAATCCCCAAGTGTAGAGACAAGTAAATGTATCTCCAATGGTCTCCGGTTGAGGTTGTATGACCCCGGCTGCTTCTACCTTTACAAGGCACTGCATCTACCGTCAGTCCTACATGGAACTGTATGAGAATTCGTACTGGATTAACTTTGGTGTCAGCAGATTGTGCTCATCCATGTCTCCCGCTCCCAACGGCGATGGCCAGGGTCGCAGTTTGACTGGAGAAAGCTCAAGTTAATTAATCGCCTGCCTATCTGCCTGTCCACGCAATACGCAACTACGCAATACCCACAAATGCCATTCCCAGTTCCACTTCGTTTACACGAGGGGCGACTGATGTTGCCTTGCACATCGCACCTACCGAAAGTTATGCAGGCTGACATGACAGCCTCAAGGCAACCATTCCACTTTCAAGTCGGCTCGAGTTCAGGCATCAACATCCATCTACCTACCTATGGATCTGGGGTGTTACTCATAGGGCTGATCGCTAATTTCTATCGAGTCAGCCCATCCTCCATCTCACCTCACCTTTTTCTCTCTTTTCTTTTCAATCCCCCGACATCATTATTGGTATTTAGCATCAAAGGCTGCCTCGCTTTGACAGCTGTCGCTTCGCTTCACTTCACCAACAGCGACACTGCCTTGCCTTGCTACACAGCCCTCCTCCATTCCTGGTTGTCCGTCTGCCTTGTCTCGCCCTGGCATCCGCCCTGCTTGAAGTCGCTGCAGCCTCAATTTGAATGTGAAATCCGCCGTCTCCTTATCCTCACCCACGTCGCCGTTCCATGTCCTCTCCTCCAAACTGTCTCTGCTCCATCATCTCCACCGCTCTCGACATCCCTCGCATCGACATCGATCAATTAGGTGGTCAAGACCACGTCTGCTTGACTGCCATGGATTTCCCTAGTGACTGGGAGTCTGAAATAGAGGCTGAAATGGCCCAGCTTCTTGAAGATGAGTCGACTCTGCCATCTTCTCCCACAATCGCGACCGCAACCACACCTGCAACTACTGCTACCGCTGCAGCTACCACCACCGCTGTAGCCACCACCACCGACACCATAACCAATTCTCGAAACGATGATATCAACATACTCACTATTGACAACGACGTATGGTCACCCAAACCCGCCCCCCTCTCCAAATGGAACAGCACCCACTTCAACAAGCCCACCAACACCATGGACAAGTTGCTCCCGCCCCTCATGGCACGGAGTCGCATTGCAGAGACGCGGAACTTTGAGCTCTACCGCCTTCACTCAATCGCTTTCGAGCTCAACAAGGGTGACACCCTTGTCCTTATCGACTACCCTATTCACCAAAAGGCAGCCCTCAGCTATACCGACTGCAATGGCATTACATTCAAACCCCTCCAGTTCCGCGTCAACTCGGCCAATCTGGTGGGCAAATTTGCCGAGATGCTTGCGCCTACCCATCAATTCCGCCTTCTCAGGCGACTCAAGCTCGTCAACAAACTCGCCGACGGCGTCAAATATGTGTTGGACCTGACTCCACCTTCAGAAGGCGATGAGTTGGTCTTTCAGATGACTGAGTTATCGTTGACGCCTGGCATTATCAAGTGGTGGAGCTCCTCTTTGACGAGTGGTGTTGATCCATGGCTTGTCTCTGGTCACGACGATGTCTGCGGATGCAAGAGACAAGGCGTGGAAGAGACCCAAGAAGACGAACTAGAGGCAGAGGACTCATCAATTGAAGTACAGCAGAATACCACGACTACCTTAATGGCGCCGACGGGGTTACCCAGCCTTCCCCTCACCCCAGACGCTGCACTCGCTATGAAAGCAAGGGGGGAAAATGAAGTCTACCACACGCCGCCTTTTCGAAAAGTCCCAGACTACTGTCCTATCCGGCATCGAAATGGGATTCTGCGACTGCTCCTCCTATTAGAGGGGAAAGGAGTCATCCTGGACTCCGCGATAAGGGTTTGGACCCTTGTGAAGCTCGGCACCATCTTCGACTGTGCCCATGTTCTCCGGGATCGAGTTGCCCAATGGATCATGCATGGGTCCAATACGGCAGTGATTGAGCATTTACCCGAGGAAGCCCTTCAGATGGCCTTTATCCTGGAATTGCCAGAGGTCGGGCAATCGGCCTTTAGGATCCTTGTGAACGAGGCCGCTCTGAAGTTGGCTGCTACCTCCAAGGAGCGCACCACCCAATTCACCCTCTTTGGAAGAAGGATTGGTGATTTGCCAGACGACTTACAAAATCTGGTCCAACATGGAGCGATGGCACTTGTGGAGCGTGTATCGGCCATTGACGCTGAGCTCCGAAACCCGGATCTTTTCGACTTCTGGGACATTGAGGAGTGGAACAAGCTGAGAGAGGTTGAACAGTTCCTTGAGAATGACAAGAGTCCGCTCAGTGAAAAGGCTCTATGCTCGATCCGACTTCTCAAGAAGGCTCTCATCGATGAAGTCCAGAGCGCTTATGAAACAACCAGGTTTCTGGGCTCCAGTCACGCGGCACTGAACAGTATCGACAAAGACCGGCTCTTGTCCGTGGAGCCTAGGCAGTTCGAAAAAACGAGCTTCGTCATGTCTACCTTCGACCCAATCCAGCTACTTCTTTGCTCCATCACCTACAACGAGTTCGGCACTTTACTGGATGACCGAAGGTATCGTGACTCCAAGTGTATGCTGTCTGGCTTTCTGCGGACGACTTATCGTCAGCTCACGACCGAAGCATTTCAATCTCTAAGGGGATTCATTTTATCTGCGCCAGCACAAGTGCAGAGCACCAAGTGGGCACTGTATGTCCACGAGTGGTTGAGTCAAGAACCCACAGTGTGGCTGGACTGCATTGAGCGAGGGGTCAAGGATGCGCTTCGGCCGATGACGCTCTCCTGGGTGCGTCACGATATTGAGCCACCGCTGAATCTGACACGTCACCTTCTCTTGACACTTACCAACAATGAGATGAAGTACCTGCCACTGTGGGCGGGAGGCTGTGACGACGGGAGTGGAGGAGTATTCCAAGATCTGCTCCCTCCAACCTCTTGGGGAGCCAACGGGCCTGGACCAGGATACCACACAGGCAGGACTATTCCATCGGCGCCATCAAGCGTGACGGAGTTTATAACGGAAGACATGAACGCGCTACGTATGTGGGGGAGCACAACTGGGGCCTCGATCGACGTTCACGACAGCATTTCGACCGTGTACCATCCGGATAGGGTCATCTCGGACGATCAGTCCATTGCCTCGGAGTCATTCACCGAAGGGAGGTCAGACGATTACCAAGATGCTCGATTCGAGGTCCCTGCCAACCACCAGAGCATTGGGCAAGCTGTGGACTCGACAGTCGAGACGACCGACTCGGAGACACGATCCGTGACTGAAGGTCGGCAGTCTGACGATGACGATGACGACATGGACTTCTGGGGAAGTGATAGCGATGACAGTGGGGACACAATAATGATTTGAGATGTGGGAGCAAGATACGCTTGGATATGAACGCTCGCAGGATGACTACTCTACAAAAATGACGGGATATGACATTTGACGCAACTACATGGAATTAGATACACGGCGCCTGGCTTAAGTAGTGAGAATCGTTCTTATCTCGAGTACATTGATTCTACTTACCTGCCATGTTTCCCACATCTGCTGATGTGCCGTTGTTGGTTGCACGAGTCGAGACATGATGGCAAGATTCCTGAATCGTTGTGGGTTTCCCCTTGGGAACCACTATCGATCAGCCCGCATCTGAATGGTGTCCGCCGACCAATCTTCTCTCATTCAGTTTTAAATAGTCATGACCGATGGAAAGCATCTGATTCTTCGTAGGGCTGAATCCAACACCCCACATTATAACATCAAGAGTTCTCTGAGCCTCATATCCACTCTCAACGTCGGTTGTCTTGAGAAGAGTAGTAGGTACAAGACGTGAGTTGAAGAACTTGACATATATATGGATAAAAGAAAGATGACACAGATACTATGCTCTTATACTGCTTTAACAAGTATTGGTCATACTTGTGTGTATTTACTCCTAACATCGATTACAAGACCCTAGTCAGGAGGGTGCCTAATTATTAGGATATCCTACTATAGGGTTAAGAAAGAACTATCAAGCAAAACAAAAAGTAACACCCTCGCTGGTATCTACCCTACTCAACACTACAGGTATTATCATCACTCGTGATCTCGTTACCAAATGATATATGCGTATTTCGTTGCCAGCTCTATACAAATCGTCCACCTTGTCACACAGCCCACCCCAAGAAACGCCATTACCCTCCATTTCACCATATTGTATCCATAAATTCTTTTCAAGCGCCTTTCAATCATCTTTGAGCCTCGATCTTGATCAGCCCCTGTTGAGAGTATTTCCAGCTCCCTTGGGGTTGTGGTCGACAAACTCGTCCCACTCGCGCTGCTTGTACGTCTCGCGGTCCACGGCCTCCATATCGTCCTCGTCCACTACCGTCTTCTTCTCGACGCCTCCCTGGAGGATGTTGCCCTGCCGCCTCTCCTCCTCGAGGTATTCGTCGATGGACATGGTCGGCAGGTTATGGCCCGACCGGAACACGCCCCTCGCTCGTTCGTCTCGGGAGCCTACTAGTGTAAAGGGCTGCAGCGGCTTTCCCGACGCTGAGAGCAGTGGGCCGCCCGTCACGGACTGTAGCCTCCGCAGAGGTTGGTCAAGTCGGGACGTGTAATCGTCGGAGGACGACGTGTCGACGGCCGTGGGGGCGAGTGGACGGGACGCCTGTGCGAGGATCGCCACTTCGCGGTTCAGTGAGTCGAGGGCCTGGAAGGTCGCGTGCACCGCCGAGGTGAGTTGTGTGAGGTACAGCTCACGGACAATCTCCTCGTCGCCGTGTTCCAGGTATCGCGGATTGCGCCGCAATGTCTCGAGCTTCTCCTTGAGCTGCTTCTCGGCGCGATAGTTTGCGATCTTGCCGTCTCGCCGGGCCGCGGGGTCGTTGCTCGCCACCACGGCGAAGCTGTCTGGGTCGTCGCGATATCGCTCTAGTAGCTTGTCGTAGGGCTTTCCCACAAGGCCGTAGCCATCCAGGCTAGCTAGGAAGCGTTCGTAGGCAGATCGTGACTCGGCGAGAACATCTTGTCGCTGATCGGGGCTAAGGTTCGGCGTCTTTTGTACGAGCTCGGCGACGTGGGCATCGAGTAGAAGATATGGCAGGTCCGTGGTCGAAATATCTTCTACTCCTTCGTTGGCGGAGAAGAGAGAGACGGCAGCCATCCGGTCGCGGGCCTTGGCGTAGAGGGAGAGGGCTGCTTCGAGATCGGCGCGGTAGGCGGGCGAAGTCGCCTCAAAGGCGTTGTCCAAGGCATGGCGCTTTTCTTCGGCGGCTTCGTAGAGAGAACGAAGAGACTGCGGCTCGTCTGATGAAGCCATTTTCAGAGGATTGAGAAGTGAGAGGCAATGTTGGAGAGGGAGTGGCGAGTAAAGAGAGGGTAAAATGGTTGCTGAACGGCGGAGGTTGACAAATTCCACCCTTGGGCCCTGCAGGGAAGGGGAGGGAAGGGAAAGCCCCGCGATGGGGATGGAGGGGAAGCTAGCTCTTATCGATAAGGGCCTTGGCGCCCGACATGATAACTTCACAGACATCCAGGATGAAGAGTCATGCAAGCTACAAAATACCAAGTCATTACTTTAATAGTCCATGTGGATATGTGCTTATATTTGGATATCAAGACCAAAGAAAAGAAAGCAAATCATCATCGTCCTCGACGCCGTCAAGCCACAATCCTCAGATGCATGCATCCACCCTTCACTCCACACCCATCATGACCCATGCCTTGGTATTCTGTTGGCCACTCAAGGCTTCGTAATATAACACAAGCAAACAAGGAACCGGAAACAACCGTTGTCGAAAAGAACAACTACTCTCTTCATGTGCTTCCACCAACTCATGTCCAGTAGATGAGTCTAGTCTTCGTCATCATCCACCTCGAAAGGATCATCACTCTCTTCGTCCGGTTGCAAGACTGACGAATCATCGTCAATTACAACAGGCCGTCTCGCCGCAGCCCGGCCGGGACGTGCTCTTGACGCCTTGACGGGAGGCGAGTCCGGCTCCGCCATCTCCTCGTCAGAGTCGTCCTCGAAGACTGACTTCTTGGCTGCCTTCTTGGCAGCGTACGCCTTTGCCGCTGGCGACAGGGTCGTCTGCTTCGTAGCTGCCTTGGATACAGCCTTGGCAGCTGTCTTGGTGGTAGTTTTGGCACTAGCCTTGGTAGCAGTCTTGGCGGCAGCCTTGGGTTTCGTGTCGTCCTTGGCCTTGTTCTTTGAACCAGCAGGCCGGCCACGTACCTTCTTCACCAAAGACAGGCCTGCGGGCATTACAGGTTCCTCGGGACTGGCGGCCCTTGGTCGAGCTGCTGCCGCTGTCTTGGATGGCCCGGCAACAGGTTCATCGTCTGACAGGAAGCTGTCGATGTGATCCTCCTTGGTTGTCGTTGCGGTTGCCGTCTTGTGTGGTGAGGATTTGGCAAGCATCTCGTAGTTTGTGTCATCTGGGCTGTCATCGTCAAAGTCGAACGCCTTGGCCGACTTGACCTTTGGCTTGGGGAGCCCCGTGATGCTGCCATTGCCCTGGCTGGAATCTGGTCGGCTCATGGCATGGAGACTAAACCTGCCTCTGTCCGAGTCCCCAGCTGGCTTGCCAATGCCCTTGACCAGAGCACCAACATCACCTAGCATCTGGTCGTCGTCACTCTCAGACTCGTCGTCAATAATCACCTTGGCCCTAGATGCGGCGACTCTTCTGACGCGTCCGGTGTCCGGCGCCTCGGGTGATGATGGGCCGGCCTTGGCTGCTGGCTTGCTCCGGCTGAGAGCCGCAAAGTCGTCATCAGAGAAGTTGTCGTCAACCTCCATAGGGTCTTCGCTCGCTTCTTTCTTGACCTTTGGCTTTGCGCTGAACATCTCGGCAAACCGTTGAGCACTCTTCGTCTCAACCTTGGCCGGTGCTGCCTTGGCCGCCGCCGCCTTTGGTCTGCCACGGCTCTTCTTGCCGGGATCGTAGTCATCATCATCCTTGGCCTTTCGCCCACGACCGCCAGCCCCGATCTTCTTGGAGGCGCGGCGACCCAGACGGCGAATGTTAGTCTTTAGTTCGGCGTCGAGCGCAAGCTGATTATCCCACTCGGCTGAGAACTCGTCAAGGTCCCTGCACCAGAGATCCTTCTCGCTCAGGGCAAGGAGGTCGTCGTGCTCGGCCTTCTTCTTCTCGATAGCGTCGTTGAGTTTCGCAAGGCGCTCAGCCGTGAGAGACCAGATGGGCATCTAGAATTGGTTAGCTTTTGACTGTTGATTCATTCCTTGCTAATGACTTACTGAAAGGAGATAGTCGTAATCCCGGGCACCACCGTCAGTATCTCCTTCGACCTCTTGGTTGTCGTCTGCATCGTCATCCTCCTCGTCGGCTGTCTTCTTCTTGTCGCCGCCACGAGGGAAGGCCTCATACTTGCGGTCTCGAAGCTCCTGGACGAGCACAGTCTTCTTCTTCTTGCCAACGATGAGGTCACCGTCGATGATCTCCTTGATGAACCGAGCCTGGTTCTTGAGCCTGCGGTAATCGGCGTGGTACACACCCAGCCAGTATTTCTGTACAAATTAGCACGCGTTATCTAGCATAGGTCCAGCCTTACTAACCTTTCGCTCCGTGTACATGTCGAATCGATAGTGGTAGTACTCTTCCAGGATTTCCTCTACCTTCTCGTACTTGCGAATCTGACCCCTAGAGTCGAATGCAACCAAGTTGGAGGTGGCTATCTGCTTGAGCAACTTGAACCGCTCAAGAAGACCTTCTTCCAGGACCTTCTCGGTGTACTTCTCGTCCATCATCACCTCAAAGTGGACAACACTGTGATCGTTGAATTCTTTGTAGTCCTTGATCCACGCCGGACCATCATTGCCGCTGATAATCTTCTCCAGTCGCGCCTTGAAGTCGTCTGTCCACACTCGGATGGGCAACTCGCTGATGGTGATTTCATTGGGATTTCGCTCGTTCTGCTGGGCGATACCGTTAAACTTGTAGCGATCGGGTCCAGCAGGCTCAGTCTGGCCCTTCCATCCGCGGAACCAGGGCATCATGGTCTCGAATGGTTGCTCTTCTCCATCCTTTTCGTCGAGGCGACCCATTCGTCGCTTCAAGTTCCTCACGATGTCTTCCGGGTGGTAATTGGGGATGGATGTGCTCCAGCCCGTTCCGATACCGTCGGCGCCGTTCACCAAAACCATAGGAATGATAGGTGCATACGCCACTGGCTCGATCTTCTTTCCATCTTCGTATTGAAGCTGCAGGTTGGGCTCATCCATGGGTGAGAAGATCTTGCGAGCAAATGGAGAGAGTCGAGTGAAGGTATAACGGGGACTGGCAGCATCCGAACCACCGGCAAGTCGAGAACCGAAGTTTCCACTCGGCTCCAGGCAGTTGATGTTGTTCGATCCCACAAAGTTCTGGGCCAAGCCGATGATGGTCTGCTGGAGAGATTGCTCACCGTGGTGGTATGCTGTCTGTTCAGACACATAACCAGCCAATTCCACGACCTTCTTGTCTTTGACCAGGTTTCTCCTGAAGCAAGCGTAGATCACCTTGCGCTGACCAGGTTTGAAGCCATCCAGGACCGAAGGGATCGATCGCATGTTATCAGCCATGCTGAAAAGGATGAGCTCCCTGTTGATGAAATCTGTGTAGCTGATGGATTTTGTCGAATGATCCAAGAAGGTGCCGGGTACAAAGTTGCCCAGCCACTCCTTTCGAGCATCCGCCTTCTTCTTTGAGAAAGCCAGGTCCAGAAGCTCTGCTTCTTCAGTTTTCATCACCTCGAACTCTTTCAAGTGGTCATCTAGGTTCGTGAAGTAGACCTGGGCGTCCTCGTTGGAGCTTGTTCCTAAACCCTTGAAGTACTTGGAGTGCCACCGGCTCATCTCATCTTTGTGGTCATCTTTCCACTCTTCGTACTCGGGCTGCGTGAAGAAAGACTTGAGGCGAAGGGGCTTCTTTGGGTTGGGGCCCTGCCAGACCTTGACGATGGGGGTGATGAACTCTCGGAAGAAGTCGGGAACCTTCAGCAGAGATGGAAATTGAACTTGAAGGAAGTTGATGAGGAGACCCTTGATGTGACTTCCATCGTGATCCTGATCAGCCATGATCATGAGATGGCCGTATCGGAGACCCTTGGTGTCTGTGTACACCTGCTTGTGCTTCAGACCCAGGAACTGCTTGATGTTCTGGATTTCCTGATTCTTGGTGATCTGATCAACGCTGGCATCGCGGACGTTGAGCAGCTTTCCACGCAGCGGAAACACACCAATGCGGTCAGGGTCGAGAATGGCACGTCCAGAAACGGCCAAACCCTTGGCAGAGTCACCTTCTGTCAGGATCAGGGTGCACTCGTGCCCTCGTCGGGTGCCTGCCAAGTTGGCCTCGACCAGCTTGGCGTTGCTCACTCGTGATCGTTTGTTTCCATCGCTCTTGGCCAGCATCTTGTCTGCCTTTCTCTCCGCAAAGTCCATGATGTTCTGGATAGCTTCGGATTTGGCAACCTTCTTGAGGAAGTCCTCGCCAAGTTGGCACTTGCTGCCGAATTGGCTAAGCTTGGTCGTCATGTGCTCCTTGGTTTGCGAGTTGAATGCTGGGTTGTCGATCAGACAGTTGACAAAGATGAAGATGTGATTCTTGAGGTGATTCTGCTTCAAGGTGTGTCCCTTCTTCTTCTTGTTGAGGGCTTTGAGTAGATAAGCCGTGACTTGATTCGCGATGTAGTCCACGTGGCTACCTCCGGACGTTGTTGCGATCGAGTTGACGAAGGAGACTTGCTGAAATGTGCCATCCGAGACGGCGAAGCCAACTTCCCATCGGGGGTGCGACTTGTCCTTGTCCATCTCTACATTGCAGGTTGGTGTGCCACCCTCTTCATCCATCCTCTCCTTTGCGATGGACTTGGCATAGAGATCGCAGTAGCTTTTGAAGTCCTTCAACTTGAGAACCTCACCGTTCAGATGCACCTTGATGCCCCGAACGGTGCCAGCCATGTCGTAGACTCTCCGGTACAAAAGCTTCTCGAGATCATCATCAATGCCATCCTCCATGCCGAATCGCTTGTAGTCTGGCTTGAAGGTGATTCGGACAAAGTCGGCAGTTTTGCTGCTGGTGATCTTGGCCTTCTGCATCTTCTGCATGTTGTCGGTCCAGACCTGCTTGTATCTTTTTCCATGTTCGCTATCTTGGCATTCAAGCTGGAACTCTGTACTGAAGACGTTACAGAGTTTGGCACCGTAACCGTTTCGGCCACCAACAGTCTTCTTCTCGTCGTCATCAAAGTTGGATCCAGCCAACAGGTGGCCGAATACAAGCTCAGGGATGTAGATCTTCTCCTTCTCGTGAATCACGATGGGGATACCCTTTCCGTTGTTCTCCACGCTGATCACTCCGGTGGCACGGTCAATGTTGATCTTCATGTATGTCATGGACTTGTCACGCTGCTTGTTGTCGGCTGCGTTGACAAGGATTTCGTCAAAGATCTTGTAAAGACCAGGGACGAAGGAGATGGGGGAGTACTCCATGAGCGAGGTCTCCTTGTTGTACACCCACATTGTTTGCTGGGTCATCTCGACAGATCCAATGTAGGTGTCGGGTCGCTTGATGATGTGTTCCAGCTGGCTCAGCTTCTGGTATGTTTCGGTGGCCGTCTTCTTCGTTTTGGGCTTCTCAGGGCTGTCGATATCCATCGTGTCGTTATCGGGCTCCGTCAACGGAGTACCCGACGACTTGGTGGACGAGGAGTCCTTCTTCTGCTTCTTGGACTTGGGTGGGCTGTCCGAGAAGCCTGATGCGTCGCTCATTTGGTCATCGTCGCTCTCGGGCGTGGTGCGCTTCTTGGGCACCGCCTTGGTTTTTAGGGTTGTCTGAACCATCTTTTTGACGGCAGGCCGCGCGGCAGCCTTCTTCACGGTGGGTTTGGCTTTTGATTTCTGGGATTCCAATGTCAGTTACTCGGCCTTTGTTGTGTTGCGATGCGAAAGGGTTGTGTTGTTGTTGTTTGGTGCGGGCGAAGGCATCGGTGAGGGAAGCGGAAGGCTTTGAATGCGGGCAGTCAGGCAGAAGCTGACAGGCAGAAGCAGCATTCACAGTAGCATTGATTGACAGTCAACAAGGCGCATCGAATTCACTCACCACTTCGGGGACATAGCCATCAGACTCCTCGCCGAAGCTGAAGTTGGAAGCGTCCGAATCCATCTTGTTTGCGCTCTTGGGAGCAGAAAAGAACCTGGTATGAGGGGCCAATAAAGAAGGTATTGACAACGAATGCGACAAAAGCGAGGGTCCTGGCCAACAGGACAAATACAATGGATTCGGAAGCAAAGGGCGACTCAATCGAATATAAGGAACAGCTCGCGCGCAAAGTCGCGACAACGAAGGAGAGAAAACTCGATGGGTCAGACTGACAGGCCCTGACATTAACAGCACACTAGACCGAGTGTGTTGTTTTGGCAACAAGGGTCCGACGAGTGTAAACAAACGTGAATGTAGTGGACGCGGCCGTTGATGTGGGGCCGTGTTTTGATGCCTCAGGCGTTTGCTTTATTGCAAACGCCTAGTCCCGTGACATGTCAGCTGAAGCTGCCTCTGGATGCAACGTACCTCGAGCAGGCATCGTTCCCGTCGGAAGCCTCTTGGAAGATAGGCATTGCTGCGTCTTGTTTGGTGGATGCTACATCTTCATCATATTTCCCGTAAAGGTCCTCTAAAAGCCGATATTTTGAGTTTGGGAACCCGACTTGGGCGTTGCATTCTGCACCAACCAGAGAGACCAACATTGCTTTCTGGATTTCCTACAAGTCAGATCCTGGCCCGACCATTTCAAGATTCAATGTTTCTTTCAGTTTGATTACCTTGCAACGTCAATTTCTCCTTTCAGTGGAAATGTCAACAAACCGTCGTTGCCCCTACCACTCTCTCTCACACTCGGCTCATGCCACACGTTCCACAGGCTTTCCAGAACAGGAGCCTTCCCCATAGAGACGGCGACAGCTTGATAATATCGGAAGCTGGCTCTCTGTGGGTCAGTTTTCCCGCGGTCGCTTATTCCTTGAAACGAGCCTGTCAAGCTCGAAGTCAGACATGCACCGGTCTCGTCTTGGATGAGCGGGCCGAGTCTGGATGTACAACCCTCCCTCAGAGGACTGTCGCCCTCCCCCAGCGAGGCGTGTGTTGCCTGGATCGAGACGCCATTCCTTGCTAATTCTCCTGGTTCCACCGTCTTCGAGATTAGCTTGGCTGAGGCTAGCCGTATCACCTCCGTGGGACTGAACGAGGTCCGGCCGTTGCCCTGAGGCCAGTCTGAGTTGGTCAGCCGTTGTGCAGGGCGCGTCCTCTCATCATGTACCCGTTAAGCTTCATTTCCCTTTCTGTGGTACTAAAGTGCGGGTCTAGGTCGTCGATCACTCTACACATCTAGTCGTCCAACTTCTCGTTCCTCGAAGCGTCCAAAGTCTCGACAGCGATGTGCCTGTCCTGCAAACCTCTCGTGACACACTTGATACCAAAAGACTCGGGTTTTGCATATCCCTACCTGCAAGCAGATTTGGCCATGATCTTTCAAAATCACCACTTTTGAAACTAGGCCTTTTGCCTCCCTAACACTTTGTCCTCAAAGGGGCTGTCCAACGCAGCACGTACGGACAAGGCGGCACATGCGATGTACTCTCACAGCACCATAGCACCTACTATGAAGGAAAAAATGGCAGAATGCTCCGAATTCGATGCAGGGAGCCGGTGGGCGCCTCCAGTCGCACCTCGCGTGAACGCAGTGACAGTTCCTCGCCTTGGCCTTCCGCTGTCCCACATCGATATCGTGTACAATCATCTGAAACTATGCCTTGAGACTCAGAAGCTTTCTGCTCACATCCAGGTCCCGAGGTGTGGAAGCAGTCGTTGCCGAATCCGTGTACAGCTCGGCCCGATGAGCTCACTAGATGATCAAACATGACGGGTCTCTATCATCTAGCGGGGAGCTCATCTGCGGCAACAAACTGACGGTGACTAACGCAGACAGACAGTGCCAAATTAGCCCAAAGCCGCACACTGCGACGGTGTTCTATCGGGACACATCCTTGTTAGCCGTTGCCGCTGCGTCTTCCCTCTCCTAGCTCCTCTAGGCGTAGCTAGTGGCTGCGGTTGAATTGCACCATCACCAATCGAGCAAGAAGCTTGGATGAAGGGCAAGAGAGCCGACCCCGGAGCTGTGTCGCTGCCCGAGCCGTCGGTTGGTCGCATCAGATGTGATCCATTTCGCCAGAGCCAGTTGTTGACATGTCTGCCAGGGGCCACTGACTCGAACGATGTCAGTCGAGCTGGATGCCATTGCGAAGTGATCGAGGCGGTTGGGACGACCAAAGGCTCTTTGCTAGACAGCACGCCTTCACAACTGAGAATGCAGCCTACTGCAGCAGCTCGCTAGAGAGGGCGGCTTGGCGATATGATTGCCCAAGAAGCATGCAACATGTCGACCTTGGGCACCATAGACCTCCTGACTTGGCTGAGCGGGCCTGGCAATCCCCAAGAGCTGAGGGGGCGGGCGTATCGGGCATGGACTTGTGTTCCCTCGGACATTTTTTCTTGTGCCTGTACTCCTAGCAGCTCGTGTGGGTATCAAGGGCCGGCAACATGACAGGCCTCTTTTCAGTCTCTCCCAAGGAGCTCCTCAGGGAGAGGCCAGCAAACCGACTTCTGGAAGACTCATCGAACCGCACGAGACAAGAGACTACCGGTGTAGGATGCAACGGCTATGCACAGCCCTTTGGCACAGGGGGCGGCAACCTGTTGGGTAGTGGCGGTACGGTCATAACAAACCGGAGCCAAGTCACGCTGCGACTGGCTGAGGCGGGAGAGGCATCTGATAGGGTCTTCGGCAACGTCAATCACCAGCTTGTCTCAGCAAAGAAGTGCCCTCCGTAGCTGTCAGTTGTCATACGGACACGTGGGGCGACTCGAGCAAGGTCGGGGGGAGTGTTGAGATTAAGGCGGGCTTCTCAGTGGCAGCAGGGCCATCATTCTTTGTTGCACAGGCTTCAGAAAACGGACTGGGGTAGAGGGTCCTGGACGATGTGGTATGCAGGCAGCCGTCGGCGCTTCAGTTTTGCCAAAACCTCGTGGGGCGGGCTCAAACAGGGCGAAACAGCTAGTTTGCGGTCTGGGGTCACCCATATTTGCGCTTCCTGGGGCTTTATTTGCTGTTCCCGCGGACTCTGTGGGCATCATGTCCGCCTTGGGAGGGAGGCGAGCTGTCGAGATGGCTCACTGAGACGACCTGGTGTTCAGGACGGCCGGGACGTCCCTCTGCGAGGTTCGGCTCCAGAGATACATTGCGGGAGTGTAACGAATAGCAGGGCGTGAGGGCTGAGCCAACCACCCCCAGTTCTACACCCCCTGCCGCAGTTTCTCTGGTCTCTCTGATGTTTATGCGGAGAAGACGGCCTGGAAGCATATGGGGGGAGCTGTTTGATAAAGCGGGACTCTGGGGATTCACGCGCAGCTCTCGGGAGCGACTGGGAGAAACCTCAGCAGTGGGACAGGCCGCGCCTCTGGCCATCAAACCAACAGTCTTGAGCCCTCGTCATTGCTTTTGTCCCCAAGGCTCCAAACTGAGCCCTCTCTCCTCTCTCTTTCAGTCACTCGGCGCTATCTTGCCACCCCTTTGACGGCCTCGTCATCTATCACTTGGTGGCTTTGCCTAGTAGACAAGGCGGTGGAAGTTGGTAAACGGAGCCCTCTCCCCTGAGAGGTTGAGCCTCAGGGTCAGAACAAAGAAATCTTGACCGGGGAACGGAGCCGTGACCGACTTTTTGGAAGTTGCAGATGCCCTTGACGCAGGCGCCCTGAGTTGCTGAGCCTGACCGACCCAGGGTTCCTTGTTCATCATCATCTCAGCGCAGCCAGCTGGGCGCGAGACTACGCTCTCTTTCCCCGCGGGCGCGTGTTTGTCAAGCTGAGGAGTGACTTGAGGGCGAGGAGTTTCCACTAGTTGTTGCGTTGCGACTTGTCTGTCCTTCCCTGCAGACCGGAAGCAGGTATATCACGGCCGCTGCCCGCCGTACCCTCCAAACCACCCGGGTTCATCCACCCTTCTACGACCTGTCCCTTGTCTCTTGCATGCCGCAGACATCCTCTTTACCTCTCGAATCGCGGCTTCTAGGGAATCTGACAAACTTGGCTGGCTTCCATCATGCTCTCACTCAAGACTCTCCTCAACCCGGCCCCTCCCAGCCAGGATGGCCCCTTTTCCTTCCGCCCAAGTCCTACGCCTCCGTCCCCGACGTTTTCCACTACCACGGACACCTCGAACTCGGCGCTGAACCGTTCGATAATGCCTCCTGCCCGAGTGTCCAAGGACCCCGGGGGCCTGGCCAAGTCGAAGCTGCGAGGCCAGGTCAACTACCCCCCTTTCGAGAACAACCTCGATGAGCTGTCTCTCCGGGAGATGCGCAAGTTCAGAGTCAAGCCCCTCGGGAGCATCCAACAGAATTGCCTTCATATCCCTTACAACAGCGGCAAGAAGGACTTCTTTGAGAAGACGGGACGAGAGAGCTTCGAAGGTATGTTACTCGAGATGGGTATCCGTCTTGGCTGCTAACGGTCCAGTCTTTCGATACGAGTTCACCCTCCCCGGTCAAGACACCGAGTACGCTGTGATGTGGGACTACAACGTCGGCCTTGTGCGCATGACTCCCTTTTTCAAGTGTTGTCGATATGGAAAGGTCAGTATCCTGATGCCACAGCACGCACGCAGCATGGGCTAACAAGATCTAGACGATACCAGCCAAGATGCTGGGTCTCAACCAGGGGCTCAAGGAGATCACGCACAGTATCACAGGCGGCTCCATAGCTGCTCAAGGTATGTTCTCGCCGGGGAGGGGGTGTTGATGGCGCTGACTCTTCTGTGAAAGGCTACTGGATGCCGTATCAGTGCGCCAGAGCCGTCTGCGCGACATTCTGCTATGAGATCGCCGGAGCTCTCATACCCATTTTTGGCCCATCTTTTCCCTCGGACTGCGTCCCTCGAGAGTCGCAAGGGTTTGGCCGGATGGTCATCGACTCGCAGCTTGTTATCGAGGCCACCCGCGAGGCCGAGATCGCTCGACGTGTGCATTTGAGCGCTGCTGCCCCTAGCTTTGGTGCTGCTACCAGCTTTCCCAGAGACAACATCAACGCCCATCAGATCATGTATGCCCCTGAAGAGCGCAAGCATCGCTTCCCGTCGCGCATAGTCTGCGAACCGCCGTGGGTGCCAGAGAACGATCCCGACCACCACTTCATGTCCGCTCCCAACTCTGCGTCGAGCACCGGATCGGGACCTCTTGGATACATGGTGACATCGCGCCCAAACTCGAGCTGGGCTCCTATCAACCATTCGAGCCCGCAGCCAGACTATGCGTCCCCTCATCCCTGGCTGAGTGCCGTGCCGCGCATCCCGCCGTTGATGCATCGATCTAACCTTTCCACTTCGTCCTGGGGCTCCAAGCGACGACTCGAACACGAGGACTGGGACTACAACTACAGCTACAGAGACAGTGCTAGTCCCAACCTGAGCATGTGCTCTGTAGTTCCAGCCTCCACCCCCGAGGGCAGCCCAGCCATGCAGAGAGAAGATAGAGTCGAGCTACAACCCAGAACCGACAGCTCACAGCAGGACGCCGCTATGCTGCTCCTCAACCTGTGCAAACAGGATCAGGACTCTCCTGCTACTGGATCGCTGAGACCGGTGCATAGAGACTCGGCGTTCAGGGATGAGCATCGAAGCAAGAGACAGCGGGCGACATCTCTCTAACCTTACACTTGTCGGCGTTGGGAAGACTATCAGGATGGAAAGCTTGGGATATATGACCAATAGCGAATAGAATGGACTGGCTCGGGCAGGTGTTTTTGGGAAAAGTTTGGTTCTTGTCTTTGGATGCAGATGCATATAACAACTTACACATGGACTCCCTGGTTAATTTAGCAATCGCAACTCTTCTTTTTCTGGATGTCCATCCTTTCATCCTCATGTCATAAACACATATACTTTTCTTTTTAATCTATCATCCAGCTCTAGCTCGCCTCGCCCTTCTCGGCCGCCCTCTTGGCCTTGTGCTCCTTTGCCCACGTCTCGGCCTTGTCCTTGGGCACGACAAAGATCCTCACAACCTCGTCCACCACCTCGACCTTGCCCGTCCCCAGCAGCTTCAGCAGCGACACCCTCTTGCCCATCTTGAGGAGACCTCCCTCGCGGGTCTCTACAAACGCCTCGACGCCCTGCACCGTGTACTTGCCCTCCTTGTCCCACGGCAGCGGGAAGACGTAGCCCAGATGGTCCTCCAACGTGTGCGTCTCCTCAAACGCCTTGACAAAGTCCGACTCGAGGTCCAGCGGGTACAGGAACACGGTCGGGAACGCCAGGGCGCTGCGAGGGTCGTCCGGATCAGGGACCAGCGCTATCCCCGCGTCCTCCATCTCGGGCGGCTGCGCAGTCGTGCGCGTCGGGATGTTGCGGGCTCGGAGCGCCGCCTTGACGAGCATCTCGCGGCGCTTCTCCTTTGCGACGCGCTCGGCTTCCTTCTTGCGGCGGGCGTCAATCTCCTTGGCGCGCTTGATGATATCGTCAGCCATCCCGCGGAGGGAGGCGTTGGAATCGTCGAGGGAGAGGCCGCGGGCGCACACGTCGTCGGCCTCCTCGATGCGGTCCACGGCCAGGAGTGCGCGGGCGCTTCGGTAGTAAGCCTTGAGGTTGCGTGGGTTGAGACGCAGAGCGGCAGCACAGTCGAGCCAGCAGCTGCGGTAGTTCTTCACTGCGAGGTGGCACGCCGCGCGGTTGACGTAGAGCGTCTCAAGGGTGCTCTTCTGCTTGGCGATCTCCTCCTCAGAGTCCACCTCTCCGTCGGGGTTCTTGGTCACCTCGCCCTTTGCGCGCTTACGCTCCTCTCCAGCCAGAATAGCGATACCCTTTCCATAAAACTCCTTCGCGTCGGCGTACCCTCGCACCTTGAAGCACTCGTTGCCACGCTCCTTGAAGTCGACACCGTTCTCGAGCGGCGTGCCCTCATAGGCAAGAGCCTGCAGCGCAGCGATGTCGTCATTCTCCCCCTCGGCGGCGTCCAGGTCCGTCATGAACAGCGGCGACTTGTTGAGGTCCTCCCAGACCTCGTCGACCGTCTTGCCGCTGGCGATGGTGTGGGCGGGCGGGAGCTGAGGTTTGGTGGCCTCCGAGTCCGGCGTGGGCTCCGAGACCTTGAGGGACTCGTCCATCTTTTCGGTGATTTCCTCAATCTTCATTTTCGTATGTGATGCGATATTCTCCCTTCCCCTTGGTTGTTTTCTCGTGTTATTGGTGGTTGGGCATTGGTGAGTTGAAAAAGCCTTCTCCAACTTTCCATCCACTGGCGGGTGGCGAATCTTATTGGGCGACCGAAATATCAGAACTCCAGCCCAATCTACACGTTGTATGTTAACAAGCTTGTGACAAAAGTTCAAGTAGTTTCTTCCAGGATAAGACCCATTCAAAGCACGTCATTTATATACTTCAGATCCAGATATTCGGAGTGTCTCACTCCTGAAACCACTCACGACAAGACTTAGGCCACAGCAACTGTAATTAACTCTGATATTAATCTCTATTCCCCAAGCCAACCCAAGTAAAAAAAAAACCGCCATAAATAGTACCGTTTTCTAATAGCCACCATTTTTCTAAAACCCAAGACATATGAATGTCGAAATACTTTTTGATACTCCATCTCAAAACGCCCACAGATCCATCCCGCCCAAACACAACCTATCTATACCCCAGGATATCCGACAAAAAAGGGGGCAAACAAAATAAACCTGACCGTCTAGCGCTTTTTTGCTTTTTCTGAGACATGAAAGAAAACCGAAATCCATGACGCCATGCGTGTCGCTAAAAAAGAATGAGCAAAAACAGTTCTTGCTTGCGCAAGTTGAGCAATCTCGGAGTTGGTGTAAGTGTGTGTCATCGGTTCACGTCGACTGTCAAATCACGAGCAATCATCATCTGCTCTTCACTCCGAGTCGTAAAACTCAACCTCGGTAACAGTGACAGTCGTGTTCTGTTTGTGAGGCACAGCAGGTGTCTCCTCAGTGGGCTCCTCGTTCTTCTGGCGGGGGACGGAGAAACACTGGACGGCTCCGAAAACGGCGGCGATTGCGCTTCCGTACCAGGCCAGGGCGGAGCATTGGACGTTGTTTCTGCTGCCTACGGCCCAGAGGAAGCCGGCGATGGGAGGGGCGATCATTCGACAGGCTGCACCGGCACTGGCAGCAAGTCCGTTGACCTTGCCCAGGGCTCTTGGAGTGGGAGTGGCCTCCTTGATGAGGATCATGAGAAGAGGGTAGAGGATGATGGAGAGAATGTTGCGGACGATGAGGCAGAAGTAAATGGCGGGGAAGACGAGGGTCTCAGGGACGAGAAGAAGCATTGGCATCAGCAGGTAGGCGATGGGGTGCAGAACCGTAACCATGATGAACAAGCGGTAGGTGCCAAACTTGTTGACAGCCCAGGGGAAGATGAAGAGCTGGATGCACAGGGCGATGCCGCCATCCACAGCCAAGATCATACCCACGTTGCGAAGAGTCAGTCCAAGGCCGCCGGGGGAGTAGAGTGGGAAGATGGAGGCAGAGTGAAACATTTCGGTGGCAACTGCGCGCTTCTCTTCGAAAAAGATGGGCAAGAGATGATCAAACGTCATGGAGTGGTAGGTGAAGATGGACAAGGCGACGATGAAACCAACAACACGGCGGTTCCAGACCTTGAAGGAGGTCACGGGCACCTCCTTCTCGTCCTCGACAAGCAGAGGATCCCAATCCTCTCTGGGGGTCTCAATAGCACCATAAGTCTCGGGCTGGTCATCCGTAGTTGGCATGTTGGTGGAGGACGGAATCAGGGGGGTCTCTTCCGTGGCAACATATTCAGGCTCAGCAGGCTGAACGGACTTGGGCTGCATATCAGGGTGGGTTTCCACAAGGAAGAAAAAGCCTAGCACAATGCTCACGAGAAGCAGTCCGGAGCAGATGAGGTTGGGGAGCAGATATGGGAATCGCTGGAACAGGCTGCCGGTGGGAAACGCCTCGGGCCACGACTCGTGCGGGCTCGCAAGAAGCCCTCCTATCGAGGGTCCGATAATAGTACCGATACTCCATACGAAGGGCATAATGGAAAATGCGCGGGCTGTGTCATTGCCGTTAGTTCATGTGAGACAATGCCGTGACGGAGGGGTGGTCTGAGAAATCATCGCCGGTCACAACCACAATTACTTCAGACCACCTGAGTAAACTTACCCTCATGCTCCGGTCGCTTCACCAATTCGCCCACCATGCACTGAATAACGCCGATGTTCCTGTTTCACGTCAGTTGACGCTCTTAATGGCTTCACGAGGACAACTAGACATACCCGTTTAGCATGCCTCCCGCCAGGCGGCCGACAAGAGCAGTTCCGAAGTTTGGAGCGACTCCAACCACCAACATCGAGAGCATCGTACCAATAGAGCCGATGAGCAATACAGGCTTGCGTCCGATGCGGTCGGACAGGGCACCCCAGTACATTCCCATGACAGCCTCGGCGAGGGAGAAGGCTGAGATGAGGATTCCTGAGTAGACCGAGGCTTGCGTTTCGTCGCCAATCCGAAAGTCCTTGACAAGAGCCCAGGCATAGGGAAAGATGGATGTCAAGGCGATGGGTTCTGCCAGTCGGACAATAGCTAGGTAGACAGCAACTGTTAGCAACTCTCTCGCAAGTCCGAGAAACCCAAGACGAGAGCAATCAACTCACCGAGGAGAAAGAGTTGCATGGCAGGGAATGCATCCGGGTCACGAGAACCGGTCAGCTGGAAGACACCCATGGCTGCTGGCTCAACCGGAAAGCAGACAAGGAGCAACAAAGAACCAAACAATGCCAAACACAAGGATCCCGTGGTATATCAAGTCAATCGTCAAGTAGACGAATATGTAACAGCGGAGAGTAAAGTTTGGCTCGAACGAGGATGTATGCCTGGTTGGTGCGCGGCCAAAAGGTGGACTTGTCGTGGAGTTTCTGGACGAGGAAATGGGTTTCGTTGGGAGAGCGAGAAGCGAGTTTTACGAGAAATCAGCAGAACTTGAAGCAACCACAGCCTAGGAAAGCAAAGATGGAGAGGCTGCTTTAGAAGTGAGCGAGCAGTGTACAGCGCAATGAAACATTCACAGGAAAGAGGGTGGGAGAGCAGATATTTGAACCATCCATGGTCAGGACCCGTGTAAGTGCGGCCAAGGCTCTTTGGTGGAGACCGACTGTCAGTGACCGATAAGGCCCGTTCGGACAAGGCAAGGTAACATCCATGGAAGCTTCGTTTGCAGCATGTGGGGCCATGAGTAGGCTGTTTCTTCAAAGTGCATACTGCCTGCGTCAAGTCAAGCAAGGGCCAGAGGAGAAAGCCGAGAGAAGGTTCGACGACCCCCGGGTGCGGCCAGGGTGAGTGAGACAGGGCAGCTCTACGCCGACAGCCAGCTCCAGCGGGGCCACGAGATATCCCCATCAAACTATTGCGGTGCAGTTCCGTCTAGGGATGGCTTCACTCACTTCCACTTCCACTACCACTACCGGACAGCTTGTCCTACTGACCACCATGCCGACAGCCCGACAACCGTTTCGCGATGGCCCGGCGAGAAGCCCAAGAGTCGCACCTGTCCAACGTCACGCGACAGGTCTGGTCTAATGAGAAGCATGGTGGAGTTGTTGGTCCGGATTGGACTGGACGTGACTCAGATCAGCGAGCAAACGTCGTTTCCATTACATCCATCCATCCATCCATTCCTCGAGACGAGACGATAAGGACCAGGGCTTTCAAGCAACCAACGGTGCACACCTGCCACTGAAACCAATTTCCTCACAACTACTACAGACACGTCCTGACAACTAACTCCCCGAACTGAACACGCACAGCGATCAACCGCCAAAACGTCTGGGTCGGAAGCTTGGCTGGGGAACCTGGAAGCTGGGCCTGGGTCCGTCTGCATGCGGCTAACGAATTGGAGCTTGTGATTGGATGGACCGACCGAGAGTGGTCCGTGTCCTCATTCTTTTGGCTTGTGCGCGTTTGGATCCATGTCGATTAACGGGTGGGCCCATGCCCCGGTATCTAAATCCACAATGAGCCTCTGATTGGTCAACTGCTAAACCTGCTCGCGCTGACGACCCGCCACCTTGGATTTGAAAATTCTCTTCAGCGCACTATCAAGCAGTAGATGTCGGAGCCGATGGCCGGGCCTCGCTATTCCGTTGCTCGTTCGAATAATCTCGTAACATCAACTCTAGGCGCTATGCAACGACTCAAGTCTTGGGCTTGGCCTCGATGCGCCACGCAAGCAACCCGATGCCCAACAACCGGCTTCTCCCTCCATCTCCGGCGAAAATGTCCCGTACCCGTAACCGCAGCGGACCACCCTCCTCATGCTCCCCTCTTCGCTTCTGTCCTTTTTTATTCCTGTTTTGATATGCAGAGGGCACCGTATTGATCCAGGCCACCAAGATCGTTCCATGCAGCCCAACAAACCTACAGGCCCCTGATGGCAGGCCACGGTCCTCCTGAAGTGCCGGTGAAGCTCCGTCACTGGTGGAATCACATGTCGACAATGATAGCGAGATAAGATACGACGCTCACGGATGCGGCTCAACGACGTCAGCACTGGAGCGCGTACTGCATCTCGAGGTCGGTCTCAGGTGGGTTTCCTCAGGCAAGGCATGAGATGAGATACGGACGAGTGGCGGTTGCCCAGCACGAAGGAATGGAGGGACGACCCTGAAAGCCACGCCCCGAGAACCGGAAGCATTCAGCACTAAAGCATGCGTTACAACGTGCGGCCTTGTAGCCACGGACACTTTTCGATTTCATGATGGTGGGAGTCTGTGCGCAACGCCCGCTTCATGCAACCGTCCAGGTTGTTCTGCCCAAGGATCCATCCAGATGGCGTCCTGGGCTTCCGGAACGTTGGTGCTAACCCTCCATCTTCCTTTGCTCCCGTCCATCCCCTTTCCTTTTCCACAATCCCATGCCGTCGTTATTTTAACCCATCGATACAAGCACCAATTGCATGTCTCTTTTTCTCCGTATGCAGAGCAAGGAGGCGTCGGGCCGTTTCCCGCCATGGCAATCGTCGTAGCACAGGCACAAACGCCTGCCTCGAGCAGCCGAGTTGGATTGGGTGGTGAGGAGGAAATCAGTCAAGCAAGCTGGCTTATCTCGCAGATCAACATGCGTTGGTGTTGTGTTGCGACCCACCAGTTGTTGACCTGCATGCTCCGTACGGCTACTGCTGCTGCTGCTGCCGCTGCATTCATGGTTCCATGCAATTTCCAGCGCCTCCATGAGGTGGTCCAACGCCGATGGTGCTCCGTGCCGAGTCACCAGCTTTCTCTAGCTCATGAGTGTCCATGGTAGCTAGCGTGCGCAACCACCAGCTCCGACCTACGATGCGCAGCACCCAACCCGAGCAGCCGTCCACCGCCTTTTTCGCAATCCCGCCACCAAAGAGGGAGGCTGGCCCGTATGATGGACGGGCTGCCGGAGAATTAAAGCAAAAGTGCCTCCTGACAACGACAACCCTCTCGTTCGCAGTGCGGGGAAGATCTCATGGCGTGGCCAAGGACCTCCCTAAACTGCCCTCGTGCCCTCATGAGATTCCCGATTCCTGTCTGTTTGCGCTAGCTGTCCATGAGCCGCCAAAAGACCTGTCTCGGTCCGGCCTTGGTAAGGTAGCGCAGACTTAGCCGCTTCGATATATGCTTAGTTCCCGTCACGGTGGGTCTTTTCCAACGACAACAAGCCTCCCCTTCCTTCGATCCAATGCGGCCATCAACATCCCTGACTGAGCTGACCGTTGCGGCGGCTGAAGAGCTGTGGTCGGTTCTTTTCGTCAACAAGGTGCATTTGAGCCCCTGTTTCACGTCATGTCGTCATTGCCGACAGCGGCACTTTTTCCCTTTCACTCTTGTCGATCTCTTTTTCTTACTCGGTCTCCCGGAGGAGGTCCGGAGCATATCCCGAGCCGAGCTTGACTCGTGTTACGTCTAGCAATTTCGTCAACAGTCATTGAGACTACGAACTCCGTCTACCCTCGGCTTTTTGTCCCATATCGTGCCGGTAGCTCCGTACGCTATCAAGTGGCCAGGCTCCCCCTTTCATCTCACACCCCGCAATCCAGAGCTAGAGCTGGCTTGTGCTTCGCGGGGTTGGGTTGGATCCCATACGAAAAACAACAATCGGTTCCAATGCCGTCAAAACAAGCCGACAACCCGATGGCGATATCTGGAGACGTCCCAAGTATAAGTAGGGGGATCCGAAGCTAGTTACATGAATCTCAATAATGCTGGTGCTAACTCTGGCTGGCTCATCTTTCCAGTCGGGGCGGTGTCATATTTGGTGCGGGTCACCTGATATTGCCAAAGTAAACAAGCCAAACTTGAGCAGCAGTAGATTCGTGAGACCGCGTATTCTCCAAAAAGCTTCACCACCCACCGTTTTCATGCGCTCACCGCTCCATCCGAGAGCAATTGCCGAATGGGCAGGCGACCGTGTCCAGGCTCACATGTGTATCAGAGCTAGCTGTGCCTTGGTTGTAGTCTCGCCTTACCCTCTAGTTTGACCTCGACCATGTCACCTCGGCCGTCCATCAACGGCTTCATCATACCTCCGGATGCAACACCGTGGAGGCTCCCCGAACTCCCCGAAACCATCGAGGACATGATTGTCTAGGGCTGACGCTGGTCATCGGAATGGTCTCAATTCTTTCTCATGTCTAGCTCCTCGCGAGCCAATCAAGACATGGTCAGCCCCTCCTTTGGGAAAATGAACGGATCTGGCTGTAGCCAGGGAGTCGTCTACCCTACTTGTTCCTCGTATCTAGGGCCAAGAGTGGCATTATGCATGTCAAACTTAGAGATAGCCGTCGCGAAAGCTTGATAAGCGGCTCAAAGGTTAATGGCTGTCTCGTGCGCAAGTGGCAGATGACGGATCAACATTCCAGGCTAAACAGCACCACGGTCTCGGGCCAGATAGGGCACCAAGCTAACCTACACCTTGAGACCATCCTGCGCGTGGCGTCGCGGACAACAGGAAATTGCGAGTTTGGATCAGGTGTACTAAAAAGCCAGAAGTTGAACGTCTGTCCTACTGCAGGGTCGAGAAAGAATGCTAAAATCGAGTTCTTGATTAGCTAGCATAGAGCGGATATAGGAGAAAGGGGCTCGAACAGAACACCCACAACCGCAGTACGGGACGCACCATATACACTCCCAACGAGAACCCAACAAGACAGGAAAACACTCAATACCGGTTTAGGAACAGCGACGAGATGAAACCCAAGCAGGAGATTGCATCACTGGTTTAATGGGACATCCTTACCACCATTAAGACGGCCATTAGGGACCTTGGTAGGCAGTATGAACTAATTTACATGTCAGAACAAGCCGCTCTCTACACATACAGACGACACACACTTGATACGCAAGAGCCAGCCTCAGGGGAAGACAAGTCAGCAATGACACAAAGATATAAACACCACAATCCACTCCATCTACATACCACCCGACAACGCAACGACTGGCAGCACAAAACATGGGATAGACATAGGAGTAACGTACACGAACACGCTTCTTGCTGTCATTGACTCAATGATGGCAAATGGGCGCCGCGGTTATCCTGGCGGCGGCAAACGCGACCGGAGCCTTCGCCGAGGCCATGGCACGAGCGCAAGTCAAACACGGCTGCTCAAAGGGAGCCTGAAAGAAGGTCAGCGAAGCGCACAGGAGAAGCGGGAGACACGCACGCCTTCGTTCACGTCGTGCTTAGGATGTCTACGCCCACGAGGACCAGCATTTCCCTTGTTGTTGTTGGGGGAGGCAGAGAAGAGCCACCGACAGCGGCATCCACCAGCGTCAAAGAGGTAGCGTCAAGTTTTCCTCCCCTGGAGGTTTCCCCTTTTGATCAAAACAGAGAGGTTCTGTAGGTCTAGCTAGATAAATAGAAGCAGAATAATATTAATACAGTGCAATATAACCACTACCTAGTGGTCTATGCCCGGGATTCATTTCCGATTGTCTTTCGCAATCGAGCCAGGTCTCATGGTCCCCAAACCTGCGGTAGATCTGAATGTTACAACATTCTTGCACTCCTTCCCTGGGGGAACTATGGACTGAGCCCCGGACTTTTTGGTCCCTCGCCTCCTGTGACTCGTAGCTGAGTCGGGACTCGGCATCCTAGACCAGTATCTATCTAGGTAAGCACCTTTCAATCATCCCAATTCACTCCATGGCCTCTCTTTGATAGTACTGCCTGTATAATTGGTCCATTATATTGAGATGGAAACATCAATGCATTGATTGTATTGTAGTTATGACATGAAAAAAGCATGCTCCTCACTGAGGTAGGTGGTGGGTGAAGTAGTACATATCTAGATCAAAAAGATAAAAGCTTATAATACTAAAAATACGATAATATATAGTTATGTATAATAACTAACTGATAATTATACTATTAGTTATTTACTTTATGTGCTGTATTAAGAAATATAGTCTTCTTTTAGTTTAAGAGGAGTATAAGAAGTTGCTCTTTATGAGATAGAGATCCTCATCTATACGGTTTGGTGCACCTATTTTTGCCCAACCATGTGACTGGCCTACTCCCTTTCAACATCTCCCCAGCCATCAAAGGTCTTGGAAGCCTCAAGGACTACCTGGTCCTCAGCCTCAGGGGCAACAGCGGGCGTGGCCACAAGCACAGGCACAGAAACAGGCGCAGGGGGTGGGTTGACGGAGACAGGGGCGGCATAGGTCTGGGGCGGGTTGGTGCCACCAAGGATGGCCTGTGTCTGTTGCATCGGCTGCTACTGCTGCTTCTGCTGGGGAGGATGCTACTCAGCCAGCAGCTGTTGGAGTTGCTGGTGAGTCGCACTATGAGGGCAGTCATGGGCCTTGTGCCCGGTGACCTTGCACTAAGAACCATCTTGTTGGCCTTGGTGTCTTACATGGTATCAGATGGAATAATGGAAAGACATACGAAACGGCACTTGCCAGCAAAGTCGGCCATGATCACTCCTCCACTCTTGCCACCTCGGCCACTTCCACTCCCGAAGTTGAAGTAGCTGGTGTTGTATGTGGACATTCACTGTGGTGTTTCCCTCGGACACCGATCGACCCTACTACATTGTTGGTCACGGTTAGGTTAGGTTATGTATAACCCAGGGCGAGGTGGAACTTACCAGTGGTTCTATTGTTAGACATATGAGTTGATAAGGACGACTCCTTATCGTTGTCTGCCCCTGGTGAGGGACCTTGCGTGCGTTGGATTCGAAGAGGAATCATCGGCACTCTCTTCTTCCAGGATTGACCGGATGTGAGGCGCCTGGTTGGCCACGTTACTCGATGACGGCTATAAATCCTTCTAGACCTTCGGATTATTGTCGTTATCGTGATGGATTCTTCTTGAAAAGGGGGGGTCTCTTGTCACCTCACGCAACTGTTCCTTGGCTTTTGATGGTTGAGGAAGACAAAATCTCTAGACGAGCCTCCCAGCGTGAGTCATCTTCTCTGAATAGGCGTCTCTCCTGGCTTCTTCCCAACGTACACTCCCATCACAGCACGTGTTTCTTCGCGACGGGCTTCACCCGTAGGTCAAGATCACTTGGCCAAGGCCAAGCCCAGAAATAGGATCCTCGGAAATTTCCTGCGTTTAGCTGTAGACGGTGAATTCTCTATAACTCCATGCTCTATGATTGACGCGATACCAATGCACTGCACTCTATACACCATCACTCAACGCCCATCTCCTTCAGAATGGTCTTGTACCGCTCTGCCTCTTCCAACATGGCCGCCTCGGTTCTAGGCTTCCTGTCTTCATCATCCACCCTCTTCAGACCGCCTCCAGGCTTGGGCCTTTCCATCTCGCGGTCCCAGAGCGCGCCGCCCACGTTGCCCTCCTCGCCGGCCATTTTGACGTAGATAGCGTCCGGGGAGCCAATGTCGCCGGGGGTCCGGGGTACCACATGGACATGGACATGGGGCACTGTCTGCCCCGCGTCGGCACCGTCCTGCACTGCTACCGAGAAGCTGCCGGCTTCGGGCTCCGGTGAGGGGAAGTAGGCACGCGCGATGAGCCGTTGCATGAGCTGCACCGTCGTGAAGAGGTCGGCTGTCTCGGCGGGCGTAAGGTCCGTCAGGCGTTTATGGGGTGAGTGCGGGCAGACCAGGACATGACCTGGTATGAGGGGCTTAAGATTGACCAAGGCAAAGGAATATGGTGTTGTGAAGAAGACCTGGCGTCGTCAGATCAGGCACTCCAGGTTTGGGTGAGTCGAGGCCATTGAGCCCGTTCGACGTGGAGGAGTGATCCCTGGGTATAGCTGGGCGAGTATTCAGGTTCGGCTTACCTGGTTGGTCACCTCAAACGGACCAAATTTGATGACTCTCCCGGTTTTTGTCATGATGCTCCTCACTAAGCGGACAGTTGTGAATGACCGAGCTGCCGTCCTCACTCCAGACGCGAGCATGCTCCAATGAAAAGGTCTTGGATCCGGCGCGAAATGATACGAATTCACCCGTTATCGTATAGCTCAATTGATGCAGTGGATTTGTCAGGTCTCGGCGTGGCCGGTTGGTTGCTGTGAGTGAGTGAGTTACATAGGTAGGTAGGAAAGTGTTTATGAGGTCATCTTGCCGTTTCCCGGGTAGAAGAGGGAGCCCCACATCTCTGGATCAGTTGGCCACGACTGCCAACAAGAGGTTGCTATACACTTGAGATAGAAACTGCGATGGCTTCATTTACTTGTATTCAATGTGCAATACACTACGTCGTGTTCTTGCGACTCCTTGTATCCCAATATCGCCCCAGTTCCGCCACAAGGTATCAATGCAAAACCAGCAACGCCAAACACATAGTTGAGTACAAATGATATATCGTACACATTAAGAAATGACAACTTGGTTACTGGAACCGAACCTGGTCTTCATCAACAGGAACCTGCTCAGCAGCCGTATCAAAACTTCCAGGGTCGAGTGGTTCCCTCTCCTCCTCCGGCTCGTCATGCCATACAACTGGTATCTGTCAGTTCTCGCTCACGAATGGTATCAGAACGTGGACTTACCATGGGGCCTGACGAGAAAGCTCGCCAACAGACCAAATCCAAACATGCTCGCCAGCAAGACAAAGATGGCCTTGGGGAAGAAACCCACTGTCGCAGCGTAAAGACCGTTGAACAAGACCGGACCAAACACTCTCGACAGAGCGTGGAGCATGCCAATAGCACCCAGCAACTGGCCTACCCTCTCTGAGGGAACATGCTTGCTGATGATAGCCTGGCTTGTAGCGCTTCCCAACCCACCCAAGGCCGTGACCATGCCGCTTGTCACAAAGAATTCTTCAGAGGGGGAGAGGACGTATCCCACTGTTCCCAGAACGTCCGACATTAGAGCGATGCGGAGCAGCCACACATCTAGGTTGTCTGCACCCGAGTTCCTCTCCACCGCGGCCACTCCAGACTCGCGACGGAGTCGAGCTGCGGGACGAATACGCCCAAAGTAGTTGATGAGAGGGAGTAGGCCCATGAGGATAAAAACTCTAACCATAGACAAGGCCGATATGAATAGGGAACTTTCCAGATTGCCCCAGTCAAAGGTCAGCTCGGAATACAATATGATGACAGCCCCAGCAGAAATGGGAGCACCGATCATGATGGCATCGTTGGCCGCGAGAGCCACCAAGTTGCGCCGAAGAGCAGGGGATGTCCCCGGCCCCCTTGGCCACAGGACTCTCAGGGGCGCAAATGGGTTGGCAGTTCGGATGGTGTGAAGCCAGGATCCTGAGGTTTGCACTCGCAGCTCCTGCTCCTTTTCCCACTTCTCACGAGCTGCCAGCTGCTTCCTCTTGGAGAGGGACTCGGGTACGACGAGCCACACAAAGAGGGCAAACGCTGTATGGCAGCCGAGCACGACGTAGAAGAGATAGATAGAAGTACCTGTCCACTTGATAAAGAAGCCCGCCAGCAGAGGGCCAAAGGCGAGTCCAGCAAAGAGACAGCCCTGGATGAGACCCAGTGCGACGGCCCGGTTGGAAGGTGGTGTGCAATCGCTCGTGTAGGAGTAGCACATGATGCTTCCTGCGGTGAACGAGCCTGTCAAACCATCAAAGACGCTGCCGAGGATCATCCACCGATAACTGACAACCTCGGGGAACTGAGCCGCAAGGACCGTGATCAACTCGGCCATCACTCCTCCCACTGAGGCAAAGGCCATGAGACGACCCCTACCGTAGCGATCCGACAAGTGACCGATGCGCGGAACGACAATAGCGCTGAGAGAGCCTGTCAAGAGGCTCATGATCAACATGAATGTGGCCACATTCTTTTGAACTTCAGGAATCTTGCACTCAGGGTTGTCGCTCCCAAACTTGCGCTGAGGGTCCTCGAGCGCAAGCAAGGCTGGATTGAAGGTAAAATCTGGATCATGTGTTTGCTTGTCGGCGAAATATTGCCTACACACAAGATCGAGGATTCTTGGAACTCGGTCAGCAGCTTGATCACGACAAGGAGAGGAGCTTACATACAAGTTGAGCTTTGGAATTACAACGCCTCCGAAAGCGAGGGTGAAGATTACATATGGGCCGAGCAGCCAAAAGACCTACGAGGTTGGTCAGATAAGATAAAAGAAGGCTTTCGCGACAGGCAAAGCGCTTCGCGCCGGGGCTCAGTACCGACGGTCTACGCCACCACGGCAAGCCTTCAAAGTCCTTGTAGCCATCCCAGCCGCTGCCGCTACTAGATGTTGAGTCTACGCTTTCCCCATCTCTGGATTCTATGCTGCTGGTCGCAAGCAGACGAGTTGTCTCGGTCGCATCGGTCGTCGCGTCCCCCTTGGGAACCTTGACTCTCGTCATGATCGTCGCGCGATCCTGTATAGAAGCGCAGTATTCGATTCGAGGTTGGAGTCGCAAGTCGGCGGCAGTTGAGGGCAGCTAAAGTCGGCTTTATCAAGCCCGGTATCGGTCAACGTAGGCGCTGGGCATGGCCAAGCAAGCTTGCTATGGGATTTTTTGAAGCTGTTGTAGTTGCAGTTGCGCCGAGCTATCCGCGCCCCCTTGTCTCAGAAGAGAAAGTTTGGCTGTGCTCCTGTAGGATGAGACAAGAGTGACGAGGGGAACCCAACTCGAGAACAGCAACAAGAGGATTAATAATGGCCGGGATGGGCAAGATGGGAGATCCATGATAAGTCCAATGGCTAATGGATGGTGTGGAGTCGGCCGGGGCATCTCGCTAAGGTAACGGTAGCTCCAACTAACTAACCAACCATCTAGAGATGGACAACGCAGATGAATGGAATGAATGCCATGGCTCCAGTCACTGAGGAACAGCAGAATGGCATTTTCGTAACACGTTTCAGCTTTCTCTCGTCAGCCTGCCCTGGCTAATCGCGTTATCCTGTCGCCATCGCCAGCTCCATCACGGCATCGTCAGGCACGCGGCTAACAACTCTTGATGAATGGATGACGCACTTCATCCCCCCTTCCTTCTGAATCATGCAGCTAAGATCTGTCTGATAAGCTACAGCTTGGTGCTAGGTGCCGGTGGGATGCGTCGGACTTTGGGGGTTCCGTCGCGTCGGGCTCCGTAAAGTCCGCAGTTGAAGGGATCAGGCAAGCGGCATTGGGCCGGATCAGATCCGGTTAAAATGTCACGAGAAAGAGGAGTGGATCATTGTTCTATGACAGCATGTTTTGGGGTGCTTTGCTGATTTGACGTGGCAGCTTAAGATGATGTCTTTATGGGTCATTATTTGACGAGTTGTACCAACATGACGGCTGATGGATGGAAGATTGAACGAAGACTGATATTCAAGATGAAGCTATAAGGTCTAGTCCTGGAGCTTAAATGACGACAAAAACGTGATGTTCACATTGGAGATGGTCTTGAGCTCCGGCGTTGACATCGAGGGCTTTATAGAGTTGAGCAAAGTGCAGGACATAGATCCAACAATTCCCAAGATCTTATCAAGCTTACCCAAGGCTGATCTATGTAATGTACATTCTCTTTTGTCCTACCTTCCATCTCGGGCAGCCTGATCATCATTGGAACTCTGACAGTTTAAATGTGGATCCTTATCACCACCAATTACAAGCTTCGTATTGATGACTCAGCTTTCAATGCGCGCCGCAAGGATATTTTCATGAAAGCGTGTTTCGCAGCTTGCTCAAGGCTCCATCGCATTCAACCTCACACGACGCGACTTCACCAAACACCGCCATCATGCCCGTCGTCAAGGGAGGCGTGTGGACCAACATCGAGGATGAGATCCTCAAGGCCTCCGTGTCCAAGTATGGCCTCAACCAATGGGCACGTGTCTCTTCGCTGCTTGCGCGCAAGACGCCCAAGCAGTGCAAGGCCCGTTGGAACGAGTGGCTTGACCCCAGCATCAAGAAGATCGAATGGAGCAAGGACGAAGATGAGAAGCTGCTGCACCTCGCCAAGATTATGCCCACACAGTGGCGCACCATCGCTCCCATCGTCGGTCGAACTGCCAACCAGTGCCTCGAACGATACCAGAAGCTCCTCGATGAAGCTGAAGCGCGAGAGTCGTCCAGTCTTGGGTTGATGGGCCCAGAGGGAGGCGAGACCCAGGCGCCAAGCGCCGATGATGTGCGACGACTACGTCCTGGCGAGCTGGATCCCGACCCCGAAACGAAGCCCGCACGACCCGACACGATCGATCTCGATGAGGATGAGAAGGAGATGCTGAGCGAGGCTCGCGCCCGCTTGGCGAATACCCAGGGTAAAAAGGCCAAGAGAAAGGCGCGAGAGCGTCAGCAGGAGGAGTCTCGCCGCCTGGCAGCCTTGCAAAAGAGGCGAGAGCTCAAGACGGCAGGTATCAACATCAAGGTGACGACTCGGAAGAAGGGTGAGATGGATTACAATGCCGATATCCCCTTTGAGAGGAAGGCCTTGACTGGTTTCTACGATACGTCAGAAGAGATGGTGCAGAACGAGGCCCAGCGCGCAGCATTCGACCCCCGAAAGCAGCAGCTAGCCAACAAGCGCAAGGGCGACGACGATGACGACAAAGACAGAAAGCGGAGGAAGAATGACAAGGACGGGTCAGAGTCATACAAGGCGGCCTTGAAGGCTGGCCAGCTTCAAAAGATCCGAGAGGCCGAGCAGAGCAGCAAGCGTCGCGCGCTGGTTCTACCGTCTCCTCAGGTCAGCGAGGGGGAGCTGGAAGACATTGTCAAGATGGGAAAGATGGGCGAGGCTGCCAACTTGAGGGCGCGAGAAAGCGAGAACGATGCGACGCGAGGACTTGTCAACACATATTCGACACTCAACTCGAACGCCCCTATCCGAACGCCCAAGGCCCCTGAACAAGAAGATCACATCGCCAACGAAATTCGAAATATCCGAGCGCTCAACGAAACCAAGTCAGCCCTTCTCGGCGGCGAGAACACTCCTCTCCACGAAGGCGCGTCGTCAACCGGCTTTGATGGAATTACGCCCCGAAAGCAAACAATCTCAACACCAAACCCCATGGCTACACCTCTAAGAGGACCCGATGGTGTTGGTGCCACACCTCGTCGACCAGGACAGACCCCGTTACGGACACCACGAGATACTCTCGCCCTGAACCAAGAAGACGGCATGTCGATGGCTTCCGCTACTCCCCGAGACATCAGGATGAGGGAAGTGGCTCTGCGCAGTCAGCTGAAGTCGGGCCTCGCATCACTTCCCAAACCCAAAGATACGGAGTGGGAGTTTGATATTCCAGACGACCAGAAGGAAGCTATGCAGGTTGATGAGATGACCGAGGAGGATGCCGCAGAGCGAGACCGTCGAGAACAAGAGAGGCGAGAGGCGGAGGAGGCTCTTGAGTTCCGAAGACGTACCCAGGTCATGCAGAAGAACTTGCCTCGGCCAGTCCGCGTCAACTTTACCGATCTGGTGAAGGCAAGCCGTATCGCCAACGAAGCCCAGGCACTCATCGCCAAGGAGTCAGCCATGCTCATGGCCAACGATGCCATGAGATATCCCCTTCCAGGTGGTCAGGTTAACGGTGCGCCCCGAGCATTGCAGCATATTGACGACGATGCCCTCGCCGAAGCTCGCCTCTTGATCATGTCAGAGACAAAGCCCCTTCCTAGCCTTGAAGATATCCAGAATGCATTCGAAGCTCGAGCAAGCAGCTCGCTGCTCCTGGGCTTGGGATGTTATAATGACGATGAGGAAGAGCAAGGGGTGGCGATGAAGGCGGCATTTGATGTAAGTCTTACCCAACAAGTTGAATCTGTGAAACACCATTCTAACATGTTGCAGTCTGTTCAGGATTCCATCATGGCATCGGCCGAGCAGGGTGCCAAGCTAGAAAAGAAGCTGTCGCTTCATCTTGGAGGTTACCAGAAGCGACAGAAGATGCTACGCGACAAGATGGGCGGTGCATCCGACGCTCTGGAGAAGGCTCGGTCTGCACTCGCTGGCTTCAAGACCCTGGCCATCTCAGAGGATGTGGCTATCGAGCGACGACTGAATGCATTGCGTGAAGAGGTTGGCTTTGTGAGCCGACGAGAGAGAGAAGCACAGGAGGAGTACAGGAAGGCCAAGGAGGAGCTGGACGGGCTGATGACAAACGGAGTCAACGGGGTTCATTAAGGGACATTTACGGTGTATAAATAGGGGTCAATCAAGGCTGGTATCGCTTGAGTCTAATGCTAACATAACAATCTGAACCACTCCCAGGTGGTTTGACCACTCGCCGGTGGTATTTTTCTGTCATACATTCTGTTTTGTTCCCTCTCTTTCACAACTTTTGACATGTTCATTTCCTTCCAGTCCAAGACTATCTAGATCTGTGCTTTCTAACACCAAGACGGGGGAGCTTGATAGGGAGGACCAAGAGCACCGAGAGCAGGGCAAAGAAGGTACAGCAGACAAAGGTCAGCCGTAACGCAGCCTCGTAACTCTTGACAACCTGCTCGCGATAGTGAGGCTCCAGCTTCAAAACCTCCTCGACCGAAGCCCTCACGCGGCGTATCACGTCTTCGCGGTCGTCACCTTGCACAAAGACGTTGAGGTAGTGCAGCAGGGCGTTCTGGACGACCAGACTACTGCTCGCAACACCGAGGACCATGCCCAGGCTGCGCCACAGCATGAGCGTGCTCGTGACGACGGCCTGCTCGGTCTGGGCGGACGCGGCGAGGATGGCCATGAAGGTGCCGGGGAACTGGAAGCCCTGGCCGATTGACGAGGGGAGAAGGATGAGGAGGTAGACGGGGGAGGGGAGGTCGCGACGCAGGGCCGAGAGGCCGATGGTCCCGATGAGGATGCAGATGGTGCCGCTCATGACTGGCCACTTGAGGCGGCCGGTCCAGGTCACGGCGAAGCCGACGAGGGTGCCCGTGAAGGAGGATGCAACGGTCGGGATGATGAGACGAAGGCCGGACGAGGTGGCACTGGTGAGGAGGACGGCCTGGAAGTACAGGGGGCTAGGGGTTGTCAGTAGAGGTAGTGATATGGATAGATAGGGGTTTCTTACATGTTGAACAGAATCGAGTTGGCGAGCAACGCCGCGATGACGTTGGAAAAGATGAGGTTTGCTCTGGGGGCGTGACGGATGAGGTAGAGAGGCATGATGGGCTTGTGAACCCAGGATTCTACCCAGAGAAAGGTCGGGAAGACGACGGCGAAGATGACGAGCGAGGCAATGACAAAGGGGTGGGACCCTTTGAAGTGTGAGTAAGTTATGTCTTTGGTGGAGTTGGTGAAAGAATTGGTACTTACATGGTAGAACGTTGCCTCCAAGGTTCTATCACCAAATTGTATTAGTAGGAGCTCATGTCACAGAAAAGGAGGACTCACTAATCCCAGAATCACAAATGTAATGGACGTTGTCAGGAGTAGAGACCCCTTGGCGTCAAACTCCTTGAGCGCCTGCCACACACCCTTCCTCTCCCCCTCGATGCCAAGGTCATCCGGGATGGCTACCCAGGCGACGACCATGCACAGAAGCAGCGGAGGAACCTGGACGCCAAACTCCCACCGCCAGCCAAAGTAGTCGGCCATGGCGCCTCCTGTCGCGGCGCCCAGGGCTGAGCCGACGCCGTAGTTCATGTTCATGTAGGATTGGTAGGCACCGCGGTCCCTGAGGGAAATGTCAGAGATGGAGGAGCGTGTGTGGATTAGGGGTTTACTCACTCGATGGGTACTAGGTCGCTCACGATGATGCTACCCAGTGTCATGACACCTCCTGCGCCAAGACCACAAAACGCCCTACCTACAATGAAGCTCTCGATACTCCCCGCAAGAGCGCACCAAGTAGTAGCAACAGCAAAAACACCCAGACATCCGACAAACAACGGCTTGCGGCCCACAGCATCCGAGAGACGACCCAGCAGGGGCTGGAAGGCCGACGAAGTGAGCAGGAAGGCGGTCGAGAGCCACGAGGCAGAGTTGGAGGCGCCAAAGTAAGACGTGATCACCGGGTGCGAGGACGCCATGATTGTGCCGTCGAAGCAGGATATAAAGTAGGCGGCCAGGATCTGCGAGAAGATGAACCAGAACCGCGTTGTCGATGTGCCATTGAGAAAGGGTGAAGAGACTGTTGTTCCATTGGTTGCAGTCGACGCTATAGATCGACCCGTAATTGAGCGACGACGATGTATAAGAGGAGATTCCTCATGAGGCACATGCTCTTCCTCTTCATCCTCCTCGTCATCCGTGTAAAACGCCTCCCCATCCTCACGACGAATTCGAGGGTTAGGGTTAGGCCGTAACATGGCACTCTCCAGAGATTCCGGCTGCAGAAAATGGCCCCCCGTGGTCAATGACCTCGAAAGGGCCTGAAACTCGCTCGGATCAATAACCTCTTCATCGCCGTCGCTGGTGGTCCGGCCGCGCGCGGGGACCGTGACCGGCACCGGCACGGGGAAGCGACCCGCATCCGATGGGGGAGCCGTGCCCGGGACGGAGCTGTTCTTGTGAAACGGACTCATGATGGGACACCACGGGCAATTGGGTGATCAAATTGGTTTCAAAACAAGTATAGAGGAGAAGAGAAAGGAAAGAAGGAGTAGGAAAAGGGAAAAGAAATGAGAAAACAGGTTTAGTAGGGGTGTCGGGCTTGGGTGGAGTCACTCGCCGTTGTCGTGATCGCAGACTTTTCCCGGGGTGGGATGGGATGAAGTGCAGTGCAGTGCAGTGCAGGCAGCACTTGCAGCTTAGATTTAGCCCCGCAGAACCCGCGGCGGGTTCGGCGCGATCATCGGGGGGGGCAAAGGCTTATAAGCGTTCAGGGATTATAAAGCCTGCCGTGTCTTGTCGGTGGGTGACTCCCGTCGAGTGACTTCGGAACCTGATGGTGTGTGAGTCTGACTGTGCTGGCTGGTTATTGACTAACCTGCCAGAGACATTTGACAGTTGAACTATGAACTAGTTAGGTTCAGCCTCTTGAAGCCATAGACCTCGACTCGTGAGAATCGACCGTCTTGTCCTTGTTTCTATAAGCGAGAATTAACACACCCCAAAATAAAACACCACTTGCCTCTTCCTCTTGTCTCTTCCCCCCTCCTCCTTCACCGGTTTCCCCCCCTCCATGTCTCACAATCACACCCACGTTATCATAAAAAGAGAAGGCCCCCATGTGGGATGGGATGGATGGATGCTCATGGTGATCATGTGCCCCCCTTGTTAATTACAGTACCGGAGCAGGCCGGCTGCCCCCCCAAAACCCCGTTCGTAGCCCATGTATGCAATGGATATGTAACCAACCCCCTCTTCCTTCTACTTGTCTATCGTCTTGCTCGACAACGACGACGACGCAGCCGCCACGAGAATGCCGGCTCCCGTAACACCGCCGTCGTGACACGGGCTCAGTACCACTCGCACCACGCTCTGCCCGTCGCCAAACCGTTTCCTCACCAGCTGGTCCAGAAACTCCTGGCAATCCTCGAGGTAGTCTTGGAAGTGCACGATGCATCCGCCCGTGTAACCGACTCCCAGCTCTTGATCCTGCTGCTGCTGCAGAACATCGGAACCCTCTGCTGGAACTTCCCCCGCCAGCGTCAGCAGCGCCAACGTCGCCGCCGCTACGATGCCGGCTGCGCGGACCTCGATGGCCTTGGCTATCTGGTAGAGAGCGCTGGCCAGCTCTTCAGTCCACGTGAATGGCGGCGAGCCTGACGACTCGGGGAATTCCCGCCGCAGCCCGTCGAGCAGGACCGACGGCCGGAGCGGCTTGAAGTGACTCAGGAACGTGGTTGTGAGACCGTGCCGCCGCAGCAGCTTCGCGGGAAGCGTCTCGGCCGCTATCCCCAGGTGCTTCGTCATGTAGTCGACCAGCATGATGCGCCCGAGTTCGCCCAAGTACCTCCCCGCCGTCATGTACTCGAGCGGCTGGAACCCGGGCAGCTCGTTCTGCGAGTCGAGCACCTTGTCCCATGCGCTCACCAAGCCCACCTCGTGCAGCGGAGGCGCCGTGCCGTTGATGCTCCACTCGGTGTTGATGGCGATCTTGACTTCCTCTGGCCGCTCCTCTGGCCGGGTCACGACGCTTCGCGGGCGCTTGCTAGGGTGCAGCTGGCTCACCCTGAGCGGGATGGTGGCGTTGCATCCCGTTCCGAGGATCAGGCCCATCGAAGCTCGCCGGTTCGCAGCCTCGTCAAAGTTGAAGATGAACGAGACGAGCGTCGACACCGAGTCGTTGGCGATGGCCTCGACGCGGATGGGAGGCAGCCCGGGCGGTTTCGCGCGGTTGTATCCGTCGGTGAGGCGATCGCCGAGGTCCAGGTCAGCAGAGATGGCGAACCCCTTGCCCATGGACATGAGGGTGGCCTCGGACAGGGAGTGCTGCACCATGGGGAAGCTAAACGTCACACCCAGCGGCATCGCCTGGTCGAGCGGCAGACGCAACGTCTTACAGCCATCGTGGACCACTTCGGCGATGCACTTGCCAATCCAGAGGAAGAGGCTGTCAGGGTTCTCGTTCTTGAGGTGCTCGTCGATGGGCCATGACCGTTCCAGCAGCCGCTGCACATGTCTGTGTGATCCGGTGTGAGTGTCGGATCCATTGACGGCATGACCGTCTGTGTTGTTTGACGGAGATGATGTCCCGAGCTCGACGAAACCAACTCGCAAGTTTGTGCCGCCTCTATTTTCAGGTTAGCCGTAAGCACAAGCACCGTATCTCATCCAGTCACTGACATGTCTATGGCTAGGTGACTGGTGACATTCTGCGTCAGCCAAGAGTCCGGTTCATACAAAAGACCGCCGGAGAAACATTCAGGGTTCTCACCATCCTTGGCTCCTCTCGGCCTCTGGTCGTAGAATGGCATCCGAGATGGGCGTAGGCAGAAACTGGTTCTGCGAATCTGACGCAAGCTTCTCAAAGGCCACCAGGAAACGCTGGGACAGCGAATGGATCTTGTCGAGGTCCACCGAGAGCGGCTCCAGGAAGTCCTCGATGGACGATGTTGCCGCGGGGGCCATGGCGAGGCGGCGCTGAGGTGAGCTTAAAACGGGTGACTGACTTTGTGCGGCCCCAACTAGGGCATCGTCACGATGACAGGTTTCTGCTTTCTGTTGGGGGGTTTTGATATCAGGCTGAGGCGGTCAGCAAATAGATCTAGCGGTGTTGCAAGTGTTGTAGTAGATGTTGATGTCAGATTCAAATGTAGATCAGGGGCCTTCTTATAGGCAGAACCGTAAGTCTGGGTCAACGTTGGAGGATGGTCAAGATAAGCAATAGAGGAGGTTGAAGGTGTGAATCAGATCAGTCCCATCTTCATGACAAACGTCTGAAGCGAGAGAGGCCGTGACTTATAAAGGGACAGACTGTCAGCAAATCATTCGTCGTCAATAAAGAAGAACTGTCAGTGATGAGAAGGACCCGGCAATGGGATAGGTACGGTCTTATTATTGCAGGACGAGGCGCAATCTTTAATCTTGCTCCCTTCCGTCAATCAATCGACGAGCCGCGAATGCACGCCATTTCCAAACGGATCGCTGCGGGGTTGGCTGTGTGTGCCCCCGCCGCAGCGCCAGCGAACGACGCCCCGAAACGTGGTGACTGCAGAAGGGGTCCCATGGAACCTACAGCGCATCTACAGGGGAGACGCAGCGGGGGATCCAGCGCGGGCCGAAAGCGAGTGGAGAGTGTAGGTACAGTCATTCAGTCAGGTGGACGGGACGCATCAATGAATGAATCTGTACGTGATGTGAGAAAGAAATATCAAGATTGAAAACGTAAAGAGATTCACAGAGCTGGTATCCCAGTCAAGGCCAGCGATTCACGGCTCATGCCAGGGTTATTTAGTTTCGAGTTGGGTATGAGACGTTGCCATTCCTCGCCCGGATTAACAATCCTGCGCATGTGATGTGATGCCTTACACCTGCTGTCATAACGACATCCCATAGCTTACCTCCACCTCCACCTTCTCTCCACCAAGAGAGTCGCAACAACGCATCACCATCTAGTCGCAATGGATGAGAAAAGACCCTCGCAACGAGCCATGTCTCCAGTCCGCTCCGTTCGCCGCAACCGGCCTGCCGTCATCGTCTTCTTCGTCATAGCATCCCTATACACTTTCTGGCTATGGCATCCCTTCTCGCCCATCGGCCTCAACATTCCGAATGACATCTCGCAGCCTGCGCATGTCAGCTCAGCCGACACCATCCATACCACCGATCGACTTGTCCCTCTCGAGGCGCACATTATCAGCAAATGCCCAGACACAAGGGTAACACCTCCGTCTTGTCACGACGCCTGGACCAAGTACTCATTGCGCGTTAGGACGCCCTCCGGTTATTGATCCTTCCTGTCATGCAGCGCGTCCATGACAAGGTCAACTTTACTCTATCGTACATCGGCCGGTATGTCCATCCGTCGTCACTTCTACCCCTGAGTTCCTACACGTGCTGACACGTCCTTCTCTCCTAGACCAACCGCCAACGACGGCGTCGACTGCATGCATGGTCCCTCAGAATGCATGGGCAACATCATCGAGCTCTGTGCCCGCGAGCTCTACCCCGATCCCAAGATCAACCTCGGCTTCATCATGTGCTTGACCCGAGACTATGAACACATCCCCGATCGTTCCCTTATTGAAGACTGCGCCCTCGAGCACGCCATCGACTCCCAAAAACTGAATGACTGCGCCGTCAAGGACGACGGTGCTTACGGCTTGGATCTGCTGCGAACCAGCATCCAGAGAACCGCAGATGTAGGTCTTCTGCGCAAGTTGAACACACGAAACATATGCTAAATTCATCGCTCTCCCAGGCTGGTGTCACCAAGAGTTGCACCATCCGCCTCGACAACCAAATCTACTGTATCCGAGACGGTGGCGAGTGGAGCGACTGCCCCAGCGGTCCCGGCGTCAACGACCTCATCCTTGCGATCGAGAAGCTCCGTCGCCAGTCTTGAGCGGTCCAAGGACGTCGGTCCATAACTCGCTCGCCTCTCCTATTGTATAGCTCACCGCGATCGAGTCCATACCCCTCTCATCATCACCCCCCATGGCTGAGAGGGTCTCTATAATGCCGTCCAGCCCGACCGCCTTGCCCGTCGCCTGCGTCGCCCCCGCCTCGAGCGCAACGTGAACGACATGGATGTGAAAGTGGTAGTAGGTGGGCTGGTAATGCACGTACATCTTGAGCTGGTCGGACTCGACGGACGGATACGTCGCCACCGTGGCGGCGATGAGTCTCTCCTTCATGTCCTTCAGCCAGGGAATGTGCTTCTTGTGGAGGTCCCGCAGCGACCAAATGTCTCGCCGCTCAACCAGCACCAGCAGGTGCAGCGCCTCGAGCGTCTTGCGGTCCCAGTTCAGGTCGGGCAGCATGACAAAGCCCAGGTCGCCGGCCTCGCCCAGCTTGGTCCTGTAGATAACGTCCTCGACCTCCTTGCGTCCTTCGATAATGTTGTATACCCAATTGAGTCGCCCTTGTCCCCGCTTCCTCTCCATATATGGTCGGACATGGTTCCTGTAGAGTTCTGGCGTCTCATTCACGAACCGCACCGTTTGCTTGGTGTACTTGTCGACGTGTGTCTGGGTGCAAGGGTGGATGAGGTTGATCTTGAGGTCGGCAAAGAAGTCGGCGTCGTCGGGCTTGCTCGTCTCGACGCCGCTGCGGGCCATGTACCAGTGGTAAATGTCATTCGCGCCAAGATTCTGCACCCGCGCGAGCAGGGCGGGAACGTCGGTGAGGTAGGCCTCCGATGAGGGGAAGGGGGCGCGCTCGAGGATCAGGAGGGCGGGCTTGTCGTCGATGGATCCGTAGAGGGAGATGCGACGGCCAGCTTGATCTTTTTTGCCGCCGTGTCAGTAAAAGAAATGTTTAACGAGCAAGCACACTGGCTTCGGCTGGCATAGCACACCTTGGTTGAGCACACGAGTGAGCTTGAATCTGGGGACCAAGGCCTCTGCGTTTGCCTTGGTATCGGCGGTGGCCTCTGTATCGTTATGCGTCTCAGTCATGATCGGAGATGTCTCAAAATGTGTCCGTTTTTTGGTTGTGGAGCAAGGTTGTTTGTTGACTTGAGGTTGTATAAAGTAGGTAGAAAGTAGAGCTGCGTGCCCCTCTTTGCAAAGAATGGAGAGACTCCCCGCGGTGGGGCTGCCCGTTGTCTCATGTTCCAGCTCCACCTCAGCTCAGCTCCCAGATCCAGATCGAGGGTTATCAGATAGGATAGATCTAAGACAGCCTGGGAAGCACGAGGGCTTGTGTGACTTGTGACTGGAATTCAACTGTTCTAGATTGATCAAACATCGACGTCACTGGTTATCAAAAGGGCAAGCAGCTCTAAACTCGTAGTAATTTTCGCTAAACTAAATCGTCAGACCTCATGATGGCCTGGTGCGGAAGAGCTCTATAGTAGTTAGTACTCAATGTTTATCAAACATCATCGTCAGAAGCCTTAAAACGTAATGAATGTGGTGGTTGACTTTCAACCTCGCGTCTCAAACCCATTCCCTCATCTTCGTCTCCCCCCAATTGCCTTGCCGCCCTGTTCCACTTGGCCACTTCACACAGGCTAAAACCCTTTGCCCGATTACACCATTATCTGGCCCACAACCGCCCGCGGCATCGCGATAAAGAAAATCGTTGGTGGTTCGCACCGGGTATATAAATCAGTGTAAGAATTGAAGCCAGGACAGGAGCCCCAATGGTTGGTTGATAGAAGAGTCGAATGATGAAGAGTTGGGGTGATGTGGCGCGTATGGTAAATAGCCAAGGTATGTCCATGGACAAGACGGTATTGAGAATGTCGATGATACGGCGTACAGTATCCATCCCATGAACCCAAGGCTGTGCTGTGAAAAGCCAATCAAAAAACGCCTAAAAGCAAAACGCCATAACCAATACGCCGACAACATATGCCTCCCGGGGCCGTATTCAAGAGTAAAGACGTCGTGACTGTATTGATCATGAGAGTGGCGAGTGAGTATTGAAACCATTCGATCCAGATTCCGTGGAACCGTCACCCTCAACCGTCTTCCTCCAGTGCTCGGGGAGGCAGACGCACACCAAGGGGAATGCCTTGATCTCGCCTTCTGCCATCGGTGAGCTGTCACGACGTCCTGACGTGTTGGACACGCCGCTGTCTCGCTGGGCCTGTCGTCGCGCTTCCCACTCCTCCGCCCGCTCGTTGAGCATCACACCCGTCGCCCAGCCATCATCCCAGATTCCAACAATCTTGAGCATGTCGCCGCGCTCAAGAGAAAACTCGTCTGTAGCGCGAGGCTGGTACGCCCAGAGAACCGCAACCCGGTCGCCAGGGTGGACGTCGTCCTGGGAGTAGTAGTCCTTGAAAAATGGCAGCTGTTCTGACTGTTGGCTAGTCATGGCCTGTGGTGATGAGAATCCCCCAGCACTAGTCGGGGACTGTGGTACTGAGCTCCCAAGTGCTGAGCTGCTTGAGAGTGAGCCATTGCGCCTGGGCTTAGCAGGCGGTGGTCGAAGAACTCCGGCACGCATGTCTGAAGCAGGGCTATCGCCAAAGCCGTCCGACGCAGACGAAGAGTTGTCGGCACCCCTTCGTCGATAGGCTGCTACGCCTCCAATGTTGGACGAGTCGTCGCGGTGGTGAGATGGAGAGTCGCCGGAATGTCCTTCCAGAGCAGACATGCGTGCTATGCGGCCACCTGGAAGGACCTCGTAGCCCTGGGGTGCAGCAGAGTGTGTTGCCGTTGGTGGTGCTGTCTGTGTCATGGTCGCACCTTGCCTTGCGGGCGAAGGTTGGTTGAAGATGCTACCCTTGGGGCTGCTCGGTCTGCGTCGCCTCCTAAGACACAGGAAAATAGCCAGAGCGAGCAGAGCAACACCTGCCAGAACGCCGATAACAATACCAGCGATTGCTCCACCGCTCAGGCCGCTGTCGTCGTCATCGTCTGTCTTTTCGTCGTCCTTGTTGTCGTCACCAGCCGCAGTCGTACCGGTGGATGTGGCCGATGGTACTGTTCGCGAAAAGGTCAAGGTGGCTGTGAGGGCCGGCAGTGTGACGTCCTTGCAACGCTCCTCGGCGCCTGAGTTGTAGCAGCAGGTGTCAGTCGAATTAAGACCTCCTGAGCCGCAGTATGAGCAGAGTCCCACGGTGCTGTTGCCATAACCGCAGTTCTGTGATTCATTGTCGATGCCCGAAATGCACATCGAAGTATCGAGAGAGCCATTAGGAAGGGCACAGTTAGTGAAGTCAGCTCTAATCAGCTTGAGCAGGTCAGTCGACGGGTTGGAACAAAGTTCATTGTCAGATGTCACATAGGCCTCGCTTTGGGCATATTCCGCGCAGCTATCTGCGCAAAGAGGTCGGGACTGGTCTTCAGTGAGACCGCAGGGACCGATAGAGTTTTGCACAATAGCATTGCACAATACTGTTGTCGTGAAGCGCGCGTACATGTCGCTGGGGTCCTGAAGGTCGACATTTCCACAACCGAACAGAGCTTGGTACCTAGTGGTCCATAAGTCAAGTTTCACCACAACCAACTAGGCAAAAACTTACTTTCCCTGCACATAGGCCGTCTTGACGTAGCTCGACAACTGGCTGTCGAAAGACGCTCTGTCTGACACATATTGCAGAAAGGGGCTAAATGCGAATTAGTAAACTTGACTGCCAAGGCGGACAAAGAAGGACTCACAAATAGTCAACCAAGGTTGCGTTGGTGGAGATCGACGCAGACTCAAAGGCCGGGCAGGCCTTTGAGCCTTTGAGAGAAATACAATTCTGAGCTGAGACCACCACGGGGGCGGTGGACAGCAAGGCAAGGGCAACATTCTTCATGCCGAAAGGCCTCCGAGGTGATTTGCGAGCCCGCGATGGGGCCGCGGAGCGGTTGGGCGTGTCCATCTGAAGCGTTGACAGTGATTCGTCCAGGTTGAGGGGGCTGCTGCGGAAATCGTGAGATCGCGTAAGACTTGGCAGCACCTAGATCATGATCGTCTGGAAAGAATCTCGGAATGAATACGGTCCACAGAGGTTGTCGTCGAAGAGATTTTGAGGTCAGGTCGGAGTCGGCCTTTGTCGTAAAGAAGGCTACCGACAGAGAAATGTTGGGCGAGAGTCGTAACCAAAACTGCTCTCCTGAGCAAACGAGTGATTTGGAGATTGGCGTAGGTCGAAACTCGAAAAACGTCGGCACGATGTATTTGCTGAGTTCGTGATGGACGGTGGGTGAAAAAACGATCGTTTGTAGTTGGTGAAGGTTGGATTAGATTAAGATTAAAATCCCGCGAGGGAAGAGAGAGAATGTCGTGAAGAGCGAAGTAAAGGAAGGTGGTACTCGAGAAGCGGCCCCTTTGGAGGAAGACGAGCTTCTCAGCTCGTTCCTTTCGATTGTCGTCGGGCAAAGCGTGCGTGCGTGCAGTTGAGAGGAGCCAGGCGACGAGACGCACACTGACCGGGCACGGATGGGGGGAAGGGGAGAAAAGAGGAAGAAACGAGACACGAGAGAGGAGGTCCCAGAGAAACCCAGAACAGCGGACGAAGCGCGCACCAGGTGGTGGTGAGGATGGCGCAGTCCGGTTCGTCAGACCAGAGCAGACCAGGATATTAGGGGGGGGTTAGGGCACTGGAACCGCCCAAGAGATCGACCAGGTTCCCTGCGAGGATTCGTAGGAAACGCGCACCGGAGAGAGAAGAGAGAAACGGGTGCAGGTCAGGGATGAGGGAAGAGTGAAGGACCTGAGGATGGCCAGAGTGGGCAAAGGTGGTGCCGCCGTCTGGTGTTTGGACCCCATGCTCGCCGTCCCAAAGATGACCGCACCGAGAGGGAAATGGCGATGGCCAGGGTGAGTCGACCCGCCCTATACCTAAAAAGGCATAGTCCAGGGCCGTGTTCGCGACAACGGCTCTGACACGAGGTACCACTGTCACCTTGGTCGTATGTGCGAGGTACCTGCCCTCTCACCGGGCGCCTGGTCTTCTTTTCTGGACGGTAATTTTGGGGAACAGGGGGTGAGGCGGGTGCTGGCCGGGGGGACCCATGCCCCCCTAGCTTCTAGCGCCAAGATATCCCCTCCTCCACTCAAGCAACGTCTCTCATCACCACCATGGACCACTCTAACAAGCACTATTTTCACTAATAGGCGCCCCCACTACGAACAAAGCTGAACCAGTGCCGTCAACACCACGCTTGCGAGTCCCGTCATGATCAATTTACCTATCAATCTTGACACAAAACATGTCACAATGCCGGCACACGCAAACACGTCGCACAAGGTGACACGCGCTGTCGACAATGCATCCTCGCGAGAATGGGAATAGCGCTTGACCATATCCATCCTCTTCCAAGAACTCCATTCTGCAAGTCATCATCTTCTTATCCTACCTACCCCTCACATGAATCGGATCTCGACCCAGTCTGTCTCGTGACTCAGGTCGATTGTTTCTCTCGCCCGTAGCCGACTCCACGTGCACTAGAGTCAAAGTCTGATCCAGTCACAATCCGAGAAACCGATCCCGGCTCCGTTCTGTTGCCCACACAGATGAACCTCCTTGCCTTCAGATGGACGTCGTCTTGTCTCTGCTGCACAACCGCATAAAAAAGAAAACCGGCTTTCGCAGCATTGTGTTCGGGCCTGGTTGGTCCAGCTTTCGTTAGCGTCTGCGCCGTCATCTCGATTGTCTCATCACAGCCTTTTCTTCAAGTCAGTCACCACGGCTCGCGAATTGCTGCTGGTGTTGGTTGCAAAGTCAGTCAATAGTTGTTGACAATTGTATCCAGAGAAACACACACAACAACTTCACTGCACAAGCAGAAAGAAACACAAACACACAAACATCAAAGAATTATACAACATGGATGTGCGAATGCGGATGCAACCATCCCACGTCGTATTGTGCAGCCACCAGAATTTGGCTGAAGATGCGAACTATCAATTGCGACTGGCCGATGAGACATAGCCGAGCCCCATCTCAAATTTCACCTCACCGTCAACTCTCGAACGCCTCATCAGTACATGGCTCCCCTCAACAACGATGCCATACACTTTTTCCTTCCAACTCATATCGTGTGACTTGCCTTCTCAAGGCGGGGAAATAGCTGTGCCTTTCGAGTGCAGCATTTCCCTCGTGTTGCTCGAATTGGCAACTCGGCAGTGAGAGTTCAGGTCCATGTCACCGCCGCGCACCGTAACATTGCAACCCCAGCCAAGCTCGACAAACTCTCGCGCGTTTCGTCAGGAACCTGATCATGCTTCTCCTGGCTCTTGCATGTTCTAGCGGAGAAACGTTTGTGTGACGTCTCATTGGTAGGAGGTTGATGCTGAGACTGTGCACGCCCTGCATCGCGATCGTGGAGTGCAAGTCGTCGGATGCAGGTTTCGGGCATTGTCAACAACTCGGCTCTGGAAAGCCACACGCACACAATAAACAGCAACAAATCGGTCAGTGGCATGGAAGGCTTCCATCAGTCACGCCTCACCGTTGCGTGCCTGGTCTCGTGCCTTTTGAGGATACACAGAAGCAACTGTGCTGAGGTACAAACACAAGATGCAACAGAGGAGGAACCTCAGCACCCTATGAATCCCACGCTGACTCGGCATTAAACCTGCACAATTACTTCAGAGGCTGGCATCGGATTAGCCAACGTCCGCGACGTCGAGGCACAAGCTCGGGTTCCTGCATGTGTAATTTCCCAATCTCCCAGGGTCCCCCTGCTCGCTCCGGAAGCGCGTTTCACTTGGAGCTAGGGCACACTGTGCGGTTCGACGACGGACGGCATACGAACGGTGGGATTCTGTCCGGTGCCAAGATGCGACGCGACGGTGATATCAGGAGCGGCGTTCCGTCCAGGCAGGTCGAGGACACGGAGGTTTCGGGAGCTAGGCGGATGAGGGCTGGTTCTAGCTAACTAGCAGGGGCAGTGATGTGAGACAATTCGCAGGTTTTACCTGGCAGGATCGTTAATGCTCATTGTTTCTCTTCCTACCGACTGCTAATTGTAGGATTGAGTACTGAGAGACGGCGCTCAGTGGGGCCGAACTCGGTCAACCTTCCGTGATGCGCACCGAGAATTATCTCGGTGTAGTGATCAGGTATACATTCTAGAGGTCCAAACGCATTCTTCTGAGTAAGGGCTGGTATATTTAATATCCTCTCGAGGCTTCGGGGGGTTGATGCCCTCCCTATTCTCAACGTCTTGACAGCATAACCCCAATCCAGATCAATAACATAATTGTCTAGCACTGAGAAACAACGTTTCTTCCGCGAACATCAAATTGATGTCAAGGTGTGCAATAATTTCCTGGTTTCTTTGAAATCACTTAGTTGCCTTATTCTATAAGAGCAAGCAAGTAGATGGCGGAGTAACACCGTTGATTCCACAGAGTGCCACCCTATAGATGTCAGCAGTTTTGAGGTGCAACTCTCTCAAGGGCGATGCCAGCGACGTGAAAGACACAAACTGCTGGTGTTTGATATCATAAGAGCAAATAAAAGATCCCATTCTATGTAACCGATTGCATCCCTTCCATCTTGTAAAGCCCTTTCAAAGGCCCATTTGGGCGTCAATTGAGCTTTAACAGTCTCTCAGTCACGAAAACGCAATTTGTCAGCCAAGGATGGTGGTATGGGAAGGCCTACCCTATCACGCAATTCTGGTCGCAGAATAACAGGTAGCCTCTCACGCAATCTGGCAAATCGTAGACTGTTGGCAAGCGTAAAAGCCTGAATATCGCGCAGTGCATTGCTAAGCCGAACGGAAATGCGGAATGAGAAGCTGCCCCTCGTCAAGTGTCGACTTTTTTTCAGCCACGTTAAGGGCCAGACTATTTCCCTATCAACTCCCAACAGCACAACAACTGGGGCAGAAGACAAGATGACAGTTTCAAAGGCGACAAAACTGTTTACGCCAATCAAGGTCGGCGCCGTCGACTTGCAGCACCGAGTTGTTCTGGCGCCCTTGACACGAAGGCGTGCGGATGCGGCAACGGCTGTACCAGCCGATTGGGCGGCCGAGTACTACGCTCAACGATCTTCGCGTAAGTTACGATCAGATAGGGTGAATGTTATACGGTAATATTGCTGTGATATTGACTTTCGGAATCTGATAGCTGGCGGGTTGCTCGTCTCCGAAGGGACATTTATCGCTGAAGAAGCGGGAGGCATTTCCAACGTTCCAGGTAATGTCTCTGCCACATTCGTGCTATCACACGGCTTAACGAGTGACAGGACTCTACACCAAGGAGCAGATAGCAGCTTGGAAGGGTATCACAGACGCAGTTCATGCTAAGGGAGGCATCATCTTCTGTCAAATCTGGGCTCTCGGGTAATTCACTCAACGACCCATCACCAAAACCACCTCCCAAAACGAAGGAACTGACTAGCTTGATAGACGGGTTGCCAATCCAAAAGTTGTGCCGACTGTTTGGAGTGCCGGCTCAAAGCCCTTTATTCCAGAGGGCGCTGCGTCAAGTGACCCGCCTCCAAGCTTCAAGGTCCTGAGCGAGTCTGATATCGATCGATTTGTTGGGCACTATCGTCAGGCGGCCCTCAATGCGGTCGAGGCTGGCTTCGACGGAGTCGAGATTCACGGTGCCAACGGATATGTGAGTGTCAATCGTCATCTGAACGAGTTGTGAAGTTGGGTAGGTCGACTAACATGGCATGTAACACATATAGCTGGTCGATCAGTTTGTAAGTAACACACTGCCCCCTGAAGCAACAGATCTGACGCTTTACAGCTCCAGTCAAACTCCAACGATCGCACAGATTCGTACGGAGGCAGTATTGAGAACCGCCTCCGCTTTCCGCTGAGGGTTCTCAATGCCGTCAGTGATGCCATCGGACCCGAACGTGTCGGCATTCGAATGTCGCCCTTCTCCCGCTTCCAGGGCATGCGTGAGGCCGATCCCCTGGCCCTCTTCGTCCCTTGGGCCAGGGCCATAGTCAAGGCTCAGCCATCTCTGGCATTTGTCCATGCCGTGGAGCCACGAGCAGATGGATCGCAGGACACCCCCGAGCACCTGCGAAGGGCAGACGACACACTAGCGCCTATCCGGGAGGTGCTCGACCGTGCCGGAGTCAAGTTCATTGTTGCCGGAGGATTCCTGCCCGAGACGGCCATCAAGCATGCAAGCGAGACGGATGATCTGGTGGCCTTTGGGAGATACTTTATTCGTATGTTGTATTATGGTTGCTGCTCGATTTCGGAACTGACTCTGGAGTAGCGAACCCTGATCTCCCAGCACGAATCGAGAACGGCTGGCCACTGACAAAGTATGACCGGTCGCTCTTTTACACTCAGAATGAAGTGGGATACACCGAGTAAGTTGGTTGATTTGTTGATCTGACTGGTTTCTGACGATGATTGGTAGCTACCCCCCATACAACGAAAATGAATCTAGACTTTGATGGAACTGGCTTACCTATCGTAGACGAAGATGAAATAGAAGCTAGAACTAGAACTAGACTTGCTCCTCTAGACCCATGCTGTTATCAAATGAGAAGAACCTATTGATTCTTGCCTGGCACTGCCTGCCAGTGATTGACAGCTGCACATCCGACGGGAAGGAAGAGTCGGCATCTGCCTGCCTGCCGTCTGCCCCATTTTGTGTTGTTCTGCACAAACAACCTCCTTCCCTCAAAACTTGACCGAAATATCTTTGGAGTAGGTAGGCACGAGAAGCTCTCCTGCCTCCCCAGACGACACAAACTTCAGCCGTCCTCGATATCACCCTCCTCACAAACATCACCACCATCGTGGCACTCGCGCACCTCTTTCGTCCTGGCCGATCCTTTCTGCTCATTCTTCGCTGCTCTTCGCCCCACCATCTGGCCCACGACTCACCTCACTCGAAGTCCAAGCCCCTCCCCAGCTTCTTTCTTTCCTGTTAAAGCAGTCATGTCCTTCCTCAAAGAAGCCATTCAGGACCTCTGTGCCAAAGCTCAGGATGTATTTGTCCGTTCCGAGAGAGCCTTGCTCGCCGCGCGCGAGGCGTGGAACGAGGATCCTGATGCCCAAACACAGCATGGCAGCACAATTCCTGCGGTCCCCCAAGAGACCTCAGAATCTACAGGCAGGCGCATGAGCAAGAAGAAGAACAAGGCAGAAAAGCCTGCCAAAGGGATGGGAAAGAAAATGCGAGTTGGGTCCTCTGCCGAAATGTTCATTAGGCCGCCGGACAAGGCACTCGAGCGGGCACTTCTGTCGGACGACGTACCGAGTGACGCCTCGCGTCTGATTCTCTGGACTGACGCTTCAGGACAGTGTGGCCCTCACCACACCATGGGTCCCGCAGGTATAGCTGTTGTATTCCGACACAAGTCCAACTGGGTGCGAATTACGGCACGGTTGAACCAATTCAACAGCATCGTTATCGGAGAGTCTCAAGCCATTGTATATGCCCTTGACTATGCGGTGCAGCAGTCTGCACAACTGGGCGTTACATTGCGCCAAGTCGAGATCTTCACTGACAGTCAGAGTGCGCTGATGAACTTGGTCAGAACAAACCCCCCAAAGCTCAAACGCAAGACACGCGAGGAGGCGCTCGAAGTGAACAAGGCACTGCTCCAATCAGCCAAGAGGGCAATGGATGCGCTTGATGCAGCTGGTATCGGTCTGGAGTTGCACTGGGTCCCGCGAGGCAAGGCCAAGGGAAACAGGGTTGCAGACGAGGGCTCGCGGCTTGCAAGACTGGCAATGGAAGACCTGCCCGACCATGTCATGATCGAAGTCATCCCAACCCTCGACGACAAGAGAGTTCTCCAGGTGCCCATAGAAGAGACGCTTGCGTAAGTCTCTTAATATCTCTTCCTCTTGCAAAGACGCTGACAGGTGGGATTTCTCAGGAATGCAAGGGTAGTGTCAGCTCGACGCGAGTGCATGGCGGAAGTCGCAATGAGGTTGATGTCGCAAGTTGAACTGCTCCCGATCAAACCACTCCCCGGCAAACCGGCTTCGATCGAATCACCTGCTGCAACACAGTCCCTCATCCAAGATGCGGCGCTTTACCCGGTTGACCTGCTGGGGGTGAAGCCCGTGTCTGAGAATAGGCCAATGCTTGAAGCTCAAGATCTAGCTGAGCCTGAGCCTGAGCCAGAACAAGAGCCCGAGCAGCAAGCAAAGGCGCGAGTCGAACTTAACATGCCACGACCCGAAGCAGCATTTGTCAGAGATGTACTTGTCCCAGACCGTTGGGCCGCCCCTCACAGCGATAGGGCTGAGGAATGGCCCGATGTCCGAGATGCATCTCGCTCTTGAGTCATATCCAACAGAAAAGAGCGGCCAACGACAAAGCCCCGCGTATCAAGGAGATGAACGCGCGCCTCGTGGAGCCAGCACGCGAGGAAGCTTGGCCATTCCCGCGCACATGGTTGCTAGAAACGAGATTCCTCTAGCTAGCCAATCACAGAAGCCCGTTCCAACAAGAAGCGCGGGCATCTTTCGCCCTCGCGCCGACATTGAGTTCCGACATGCCGACATTGAACCAAACCTTTTGCCTAAAGAGGAAAGCAACCCAAAACCCCGGGCGTAGATCTGCCGTCTTTGCCGCCCTTTCGCGAATCCGACGACCGATTCGCCGTGTGATTCTCAGGCACATCACGGACTGCGAAGGCTGTGGGCGTCATCAAAATGAAATATATACTCATGTGCCCTGTTCGTGACGACGATGCCTCTTCTTCATTTTCACGCCGAGTTCAACCTCATCAAGCTGCGACACGCCTCACAACGAACTCAATCGCCATCCTAGAACTCGACTACACCCTATCCAACCATTCTCGACCCTTGAACCGATTATAGCAGACCAAGCTTTGGAAGTAAAGAATCTACATCGATTTGACTGCCTGGCTGCAATCACACAATGTCCTCACAACAAAGTCAAGGCCAAGGCGGCGTGATGCCGCCTCAATCCGTGAGTACTCTTGCCCCTTCTTGTCAAATATATCACTCCCAAGATTAACATGATTGCCTCATTCAGGGTCCTCCATATCTTCCCAGGGCAGCAGGCCTCGGTGGAAAGCCTACCCCATCAGTTGACGACCCTATCAGCGGCGTGTTACTTGGCTTGTTTATAACCGGTGCCGCCCTCAACATGACCATCTTCCAGTTGAATAGGCGCCGCTCTCACAAGTTCATCCTCTCGGCTCTCCTGTTCGGTTTCTGTATGGCTCGAATCATCGCCAACATCCTGCGCATAGTATGGGCTGCATACCCGACCAACGCCCGAATCGCCATCGCAGCCCAGGTCTTTGCCAACGCCGGTGTCGTTCTGCTATTCGTCGTCAACCTGATATTTGCTCAGCGCATCCTCCGTGCCTATCATCCGCAGATTGGTTGGAGCAAGCCTGGCACGCTCCTATTCCGCTTCTTCTTCTTCAGCGTCGTCGCCATGCTCATCATGTTGATCGTCGCCGTCGTCTACAACTTTTACACCCTCGACCCCCACACCAAACAGCAGCTCCGCGATGTTCAACTCACTGCCATCACCTACCTCGCCGTTCTGGCCTTTCTTCCTTTGCCAACAATCGCCATCTGCCTCATTCTCCCACGAAAGGCTCCTATGGACAAGTTTGGTCAGGGTCGAATGCGCACCAAGCTCGGCCTCCTTATCTTCACCTCGACTCTGCTCACTCTGGGTGCTGCGTTCCGCGCTGGCGTTAGCTACAAGATCCGACCCATTACCAACCCGGCATGGTACCACCACAAGGCCTGTTTCTACTGCTTCAACTATGTCATCGAGCTCATTGTTGTCTTTGCGTACGCCCTGTCGCGATTCGACCGCCGCTTTCACATTCCCAACGGTAGCAGTGGACCTGGCGACTACTCGGGAAGTGTCAAGTCGGATAAGCCCATGTATCGTGTTTGCACCGAGGAGGAAGTTTTTGGTGACGATGAGCGGCCACGAGCCGAGCGGCAGCGCGAGCAGCAGCGAGATTGGGAGGATGGCCTCAAGCATGAGGTGAACAACGAGAGTGTTTGAGTGTGAAACTTCTACAAGTTGATTTCCTTTGTCATATTGACCCGCGATGGAAGAAATACTGGGTTTCTAATCGGATGCGTATTTGTCAGAGCAAGGGGGGGGGGATAAAAAGGGGACTGCGCATAGCACACCAACGGAATCTAGATAGATGAGTTATGAAACTTCTCAACATAAGCATAACCATGGACCATCTCGCGATTGCTTCAAATCAAATAGACTGTACAAATTCCTTCACACTATTACGTTTGCCCGAGCTGACCCTCAACTCCATCTCAGCCCCTTATCATTTCTCCATGTTCCCAAAACGCTTCATGACCCATTATGACATGTAGAGACTTCACACAGTGATGAGGGATATGCAGCAACAAAGTACAAAGTACAAGGTTTGGTCATGCGAACTCGATTCTGTGGATTGGACCGCGGAACTCAATAATGCGTATCTAAACGACCATGAAGATTCAAGGGGGGTCGACGTGGGGACGATGGCAGAACCCTCTCCAGCAAGGCCATCAAGCCGCTCCCACTGCCAACGCACCTTCCCCGCCATGTCCGAGAGCTTGCCACAAGCAGATATGTAATGTCCGTACAGGTCCTGCGCCAAAAGGGGGTTTTGTCTAGTCTTTGAGGGATTTCGTTGTGTGGAATCGCACGAGGTCGAGCGGCAATGTCTCCGCGACTGGCGCAGTTGTCGCGGAGAGGAATGCGGCCGCGAGGGCTCGATGTTGGTGAGACGTGGGTATACAGAACGAGATTAGAGGAAGTAGTCGGGAGTCCCTGCAATTGTGTTAGTTGTGTTTCCGGGCGGAAAACCCAAGGAAACCTACGCCTTGAGACCATGGGCTCGCCTGCTCTAGGGCATGGGTCGAATTGCAGGCTAGACATGGGTTAGCATGCTACGTGATTATCAATCAAGTCAAAACTTACAAAGTATACTTCAGATGCTCGTCAATCTCCATGATGGCGGCCTGGTTACCGCATCTGTAGCAGTAGTTGGGTGCTGCAACGTATGTTAGCTCTAGACTCGAGCAGGGAGCAAACTTGAACCCCTGGGATCATACCTGAGAAGATTGTCACGACGTTTCTGTCTTGAGACCAGTTGTAACCCTCCATGACGAGCTGATGGGCTCGCGCAATCAGGGTCAAACCGTTGTTGTGATTGAAAGCCTCTGAAATATCCTGGCCGAATGTGTACCCCGCACCACGGGGGGAGATACCCCAGCCGCATCGGTCGTCGGGGTCTGACCACAGGAGATCACACATGGGACCCTCGTGGGGGACCTCCTGGATGCGATCGAGAGCTCGGATGTTATCCAGCGTGTCGATACTGGGGGAGAGACCACCGTGAAGACAGAAGATCTGGTTGTCGATCAAGGCAGTGAGGGGGAGGTAGTCGAAGAGGTCGGTAAAGTACTTCCACACGTTGGCGTTGCCGTATTTTCGGAGGCACTCATCGTAGAAGCCGTAGACCTGGGTGATCTGACGGGACTCGTGGTTTCCTCGGAGGATGGTGATTCGCTGAGGGTATCGGATCTTGAGGGCGACGAGGAGGGTGACGGTCTCGACCGAGTAGTAACCTCGGTCGACGTAGTCGCCTGGACACATGGGAGTGAGTACGGTAGTCCTTGGCTATGTGCCCGTGTGATGCGTACCCATGAAGAGGTAGTTGGTATCGGGGTTGGGGCCACCAATCTTGAAGAGCTCCATCAGGTCGTGGAACTGGCCGTGGATATCACCACAGACGGTGACGGGGCATTTCTGGCGAGGCAGGATCAGCTCGAGCATCTGGCTCGCCGGCGCGCATCATCAACGTACCACGGGCTGCACATTCGACTCCTCCTGTAGAACCTCTCGTGCCTGCGATTCCAGTCAGTCAGCAATGCGTCTGGTTGATGATCGATCACGCGAGGGAAACCTGAGCTCGTCGACCGGGATGCGGCGAACAGGACCATCGTCGTCTGCGACTCAGCTGTCTCGCCCATCCCGTCCAGCGGGTTCCCTCGCGCGTCCCATTGCCATGCGGCGGCTCACCTTGTCGCACAGTCTCTGAACATCAGACTCGGCCAGCTGCTTGCAGCCCATCAAGCTCTCGATCCAGCCGTCGAGGGTGGGGATGGTGGTGGGCTCGAGGTTGAGAACGGGGGACGCATCGGCGGGTGCGCGCCCGACATCCTCCATATTGGTGTCCATAGCGTTTTTCTGGGTATCGAGGGGATTGCTAGGTGGTTGAAAAAGGGTGGGAGAAGGGGGTTGAGAGGAAATGACGTTGACAGTTGATGCGGTCACGCCTGAATCGCGAGCGGTGGGGCACGAGGCACAAAGGCGGCGGTCGTCCGTCAGGGGAGAAAAAAGAAATGGAAGCTGAGGGGGGGGAGAAGAGAAGGGAGGGATTTCTTGGTTACAACGGGATTAGCTACCGACTACCAGCAGCAGCTTCGAGGGGGAAGAAAATCGTCTATGGCGGAGCGCGGTAGACGGGCGAGAGGTTTGGTGAGGCGGGAAAATTTGGTGTGTTGTTTAGGTGATGATGATGGGAGGAGGAGGAGGAGAGGAGGGACGGATCCCTTCGTGTTTGGCGGTTGCCAGCTGGGCTGGACTGGGCTGGGGCGACTCTGGGGGCGCTTGTGCTTGAGGTCCAGTGTGGGTGGTGCGCTGGCGTTGGCATTGGCGCCCCTTGCCACTTCCATTTTCAGCCCAGTCCAGGTTCAGCCTTGGATGCACTGGAGATTGCGGGAGAGCTCTTGCATGCGCCTCGTGTGGCGCAACCTACAATGGGATTCGAGACTCAAACTTGAATGCATAGGTACCTATACGCAAACGGCAGCAATTAAATGAAATGATAATCCTCTTTTTGCTTTTATAAACGCCCATCAATTCCTTCTTTTCCTGCAATCACTCACCCCCATGACCTTGTCATCCACAAAGCCTACCTAAGCCTAAGACGGATGTGGATTCACCATCTCACATACCAAGCAACCATCTCGACGTCAACACCTACCAACTCAACTATAAACAGGTTTCTCACAAAAGCAAAGACAAGACAATCATCACGGCTCTCCAGTTCCAGCCCGGTTCGCACCATAAACGCCATGTATTATGCTGACAAGGTAACCAAAATGTTTCCAGCATCAGCAAGCACATTCAACCTCCTCTCCTCACGACAACCCCAGCCCAATGGGTGCCTCCTCTTCCGCCGGACCGCTGCTCTGCAGGTTCCGTCCCACCAGGTTGACAAAGTCCAAACCGACCTCTGACAGTTTCTTGGCGTGCTCCCTGGCCCTTTCCATGCACTGCGTCCAAACTGCTCCCCCAGGCTCCGTGCTACTAAGCTGCCGTGCTAGGATCACGTTGAAAGCCTCTACTTCCTCCTTGGACCACTTGACGCACACACTCATCATGGGTGGAGGGAAGCAGGACTGGAAACACTGCACTGTATTGTGGATGATGGTGAAATATACAAACGAGAGCTCCCAGATGTAGAGATGTAGGTCTCCCTGGAAGATGCATTGCCTGGGCATTGTTAGCTTATATCCCCCACGTCACCTCACACTATCAACTCACCTTGATCGCTTGTGAATCGTATCTGTCCTCGCTGCTAGGTATGACTCCCTAGCACTGTCTTCAAACCCGAGTCTGGTCAGCCAGCTGACGTTGCGCCGCGTCTTGGCATTGTTGTCGTGCGTCATTTCAAGCCCGCGAACAATCATGCTAGCCAACTTGGCACATCGCTCGCCGACTTTAAAGTTGATAAAGTCCTGAGCAATGGCATTGTTCTTGAGCCCTCGAGCAATTGCCTTGAGTTTCTCCACGCGGACAACGGCCACCTCGAACCTCTGCATGGCAACGTCGATGTCAAGGTCGTCCATCTCGCTCTCGACCCAGCGCAGGTTGTGCTGCTTGCCGTCCACCTCGATGAGCATGTCCTTGATATCAGATAGCGTCGCCAGGAGCTCTGTCTTCTGAAGGAGACCAGGGTCTCGAGAGGCAAAGTAGTTTATCGTCTCACGTGCCTTATTGTTGGCCTCCATCTCGGATCGAAGACCCTTGCGGAGCTGCTCGACTGCCTTGCGCACGTTGAGAAGCAGCTGCTTCTTCTCGGGGTCCTGAGGTTTCTCCGTCCGATAAATGAAAGATTCCTGACCGACCCCTCGCACCATGATGGCATCAGCGAGCTTGTTGCGCCCTCCAGACTCTGCGGTACTCGTCATGTCCACCACCTCGACATCCAGGAGCGGCCAGCAGCGGTCCGCCACCATCTTCATCATCGGCCCTCGGGCGTCGGAATTCGACGCGTCCGTCTTTCGCTTCTTACGCGATGCTATGAGCAGGTGATCGTTGAGCAGAAAGATCTGCATCGCCCGGCGTGACTTGTACGTGGCATTGTCCAGCTCGATCCAAGGTCCTGCGTTCTGGACAACATGACGTCCTGCCGTGTTAGGGAGGAACTTTTGCGACCCTTCCACACCCTTGAACAGTGCCTGCATCTGTGTGTTCCAGAGTACGCTTCTGTCTGCGACGGAGCTTCGTCTGTCCCTCTTGCTGAGTGTGAGGTCCCCAGACATGTTGGAGTCGTCGCCCTTTGCGGCGGCCGCCCTCATTGCCGTTGTGTTCACCTTGAGCTCCGACATGAAGTTCTTTAGATTTCTCATCTCGCTCTTGAGTTTCTCCGCCTCCTTGCTGATCTTGATGAACTGTGTCCTGTTCTGCATGACGCTCTGCTGCAGGTCTGTTCCCACACGAACTTTGACCTTGCGGAGCGAGTCCTCGAATTCGCGGATCTGATCCTCGGTCGCATCGCTCAGGACGGCGGCGACGTATTGATCTGGTGTCAGGTCTGGGTCTCGCAGCGCTTTCATGTCCACGACGGGGGCAGCTCCAGCTCGTGAGGGGGGCGGTCGGGCAGCGGCATGGTCTCTGGGCTCGTAGTTACCCAGAGAAGGCGGCGGCGGCATCGGGGGAGCACCGGCATTGTAATTGTTGGTAGGTAGAGCGTTGAACCGTGTCGAGTATCGTCGCTTTACAAGATCCAGGGTCTAGGCAGAGAATTGTGAGCATGTTGGGTTGTGAGTGTTTCAGGCAGAGCACACCTTTCCACCTGCCACTGGAGGTGGACGCGGTCGAGGTCGAGGGACAGCCTCGCCAACCGGCGGCAGTTTGGCTGAATCATCCTGAAGAATAGGACTTGAGATCTGTCTGGGAGCGCTGATGGTCGGACGCTTCTTCCTCTTGCCGCTGCGGAGCGAGTATATCTTGCTGCGCTCCTCCGACATGTTGGGCGAGGTACGGCGATGTGAGGCGTTGGATCAGGCAAGGTGCGCAGGAAACGGCAAGGACGTTGGAAGGAGTTCTGCAAGTTTAAAAGAAGCACAGTATAGCACCGAGTCGCGTGTTACAATGGGTATGGGGTGTCATTCGAGTTCAAAAAAAGTAATCCATGTGTTCCTGTCGGCGGTCCCGTTTCCTGACTGGCCGGAATGTGTCACGTGATGTGGCCGAGCCAGCGCCAGGGCGCTGGTTAGTGACCTCTCGCTGTCGTCACCGTTCGCCGGCCGATACGTACCATCACTACCCGCAACTCGTCTACAGTTCGTTTTATGTACTTGAAGAGGCCTCCCCTTGCGCCCGTATAGCATCACGAGCGCCCTTTTCATCTCCGAGTCTCATACGCCGACCAATTACGCAACTGCCGACCTGCAACCCCGGCGCGCTCTCAGCTCATCGACGGCGTTGCCCAGGACAGTGGCATTGGAGAGCGCGGCGCGGGGGCCTCTAGAGGTATCTCCACGATGCAGGAGAGCTTTCGCTATGAATGGTAATTCCTATAATCCCGCTTCCAGTCGGCATCCCTGACACCCCCGCCGGCGCTCTCGCCATCAAGCTCATCCCTGGGCAGGGACGCCAGGCTGCCACCTCGTGCCACCCGCTCCACGTCATGGACAGAGGAGCAGAGCATACTCTCATCGCCGCCGCGGTCAGGGCGGCGCTGGAAGATACTCCCGGCGTTGGGCAGGACGAAGCAGCGGTAGTACAGGCTGCGCCATAGCTGGGGACTAGACGCCCAGGCAGAGAGTTATTTGGAGACAAGGGAGACGTCAAGGAGCTCCCAGGCGGACAAGTTAGAGAGGATACGGATAGCGAGCTCGTTAGGGAGCGGAGAGAGAAAGTCGCGCCGAGACCGGCCGGTAGCTGGGATTTCACACAACTGAACAATGGTACTCTGGTTGGGGAGGAGGACCCGAGCGATGAAAGGCAGGAGCGACGGCGGCGGACCGGGCCGAAAAAACGAGTGGCGTCCGAGCAGAGAGTCAAGCCTCCGCCGACGAAACCTGACGGAGCGGGTGTCCGTACACGCCTAGGCGGAGACGAGAGCCTAGCGTTTGTCTACGACTACAAGGCAGCCCACAAGGTTGCGTTGGAGTATCTGAAGCCGGCCGTTGCGAAGGAGAAGCTGTTTATGGAGGTCATGGAGCGGATCAACAGCAGCAAGTCTCAGAGCGATGCCGAGCTACGGGGACAGGACAAGGCGGAAGCACTAATTGCCATGGCGCTGACACAGGTCTTCGACTATATGGTACGATATGAGGTTGCATATGGCTATATTGCTGCCGGCGAGTCTTTGTTATTCCTTCATATCGACCGAGCCGACCCGCAGACGCTATATTGCCATCCGTGTGTGCCGGACGAGGACGTGGGCGGAGTGTCAGACGCGGATTGGACCGACGACAAGGTGTCCTATACGGCAGTGGCTCGGAGTTCATGTCTAACGCGGTCCCGGCGGGCCGAGAGGTCTCGTTGCGGTCAAGGTCGTCCTGCAGGGCCACGGCGGTGCTTCGTGGAGATGAGGAGGACGAAGAAGACGACGGGCCGGACAGTGATCTATCCCGATCTTGGGCAAGGACGGACGTCAGCAAACGGAAAGAAGGCCCATCGAGCGGCAGCTCCGAAGAGGGGGGGGGGTGAGGAAGAGGAGGAGGATGCCGAGATGTCCGAGTCGGCACCTGCCAAGCAATACTGCACGCAGGCCTGCCTGTTGGGCCTCAAGAGAGGCTGAGATCTTGACGGCAACTGCCCTAACGTGCTCTCGCATCGTACCGTCGAAGGTGGCACCCAGCACCCTATCGACGCCGATGAAAGAGTTCTTTCAACATTCAGACAACCCGAAGATTCGATCAAGGACGCCTGTCGACGTTGTCCGCGATAACTAGACTCGCTGGTTGTCGACTCTGTATATGATGCGGCGCGGTCTCATGTTGCGTCCGTTTCTCGAAGACCTAGTTGAGAAGGTCACGCTTGAATTCAACAAGGAATGTCGCAACGAGGTTAGAAGAAGGGAACAGATGCCCCTCTGTCTCCGGGAGGAGAGTCTTTTTAGCGAGAAAGATTGGAAAGTTATTGAGTTGATGGACAATATGCTCCTTGATTTCGAGGAGGCACTCCGGATGCTTGAAGGCGACGCCCAGAGCAGGGTGCGTAAAGGCGGCCGTATTGAGGCATACGGCAATATGTGGGACGTTGCCTCAACGTACGAATTCCTGATGGACAGCCTAGAGGAGTGGAAAGCAGCAGCAGAGAACTACCCGGATCCGGAGCACTTCAAGATAAACATCAACTTGGGGTGGGATAAGTTGAACGAGTACTACGCGAAGCTGGACGAGACGCCAGCGTACTATGCTTCCGCCATTCTAAATCCAGTCTCACGTTGGGGATATTTCGAGAATACGTGGGCCGACAAAGCACAGCTGCCATGGCTTCAGGAGGCAAAACGAATGGTGAGGACACTGTGGGACGAAGAGTACAAATCACTACCGACTCCTTCGAATTCGGATGAAGAACCTCCATTCAAGCGTTTAAAGGCAATGAGCGCGCTCGAAAGACACCGAGCCCACAGGACTTCGTCTCTGGCAGGCAGATATTCTTCGGAAAGTTCACTGAATGCAGACCATGACGAATATGACCACTGGCTGTCGAGTCCCGACTCTAAGAACGACCCTCTTGTCACGGATCCCATCCGATATTGGTGGGAGAAACGGAAAGATTACCCTCGACTGTCGCGAATGGCTCTTGACTTGCTGTCGGTGCCGCCTATGTCCGCAGAGTGCGATCGTTTGTTCAGTGTTGCTGGGCAAATGGTCTCACCGCTGCGGACTCGATTGGAAGCTAGCACGCTAGGGATGACACAGACACTAAGGTCGTGGGTGCGGAATGGCCTAATCGACGCGGCGGATACGTTAATTGATGTTTCAGGAGAGGTTGGGGATAGCATTATATGTGAGGCCGAGGAGGATGGCCAAGACGCTGGGGAGTAAGCGATGGGGATCTCGGCGCGCGTATACGGTTCAACCTCGTCAATTCAACGCCATCAATTCAATTTGGAGATGCGGTGGTTCAACTCCACGGGCCAAATGCTGAGTAAGCTGTCAACGCAACGCCACGAATTGAATTGATCGCCAGCCTGGCCACGCCGATAGTGCCGCCGCCACCTGACTGAGCGCGCCGATTAAAGTTCTAGCTACTAGACTACTGGTTCGATGTCGATGTCTTCCTTTCCTCCAGTTCTTTGCCCTCAACAATAGTTACAGAGCGTCCAGTAATAACCGTTATATACGAATCATCAGCAGGCCCATTAAAAATAGCATCAATTTCTTCTAGAGTGCGTCCTTTAGTCTCTGGAAAGGTCCACCAGATGATAGCAAAAATGGGTATGTTCCAGAGGCAATTTATGATATAATACTTCCACGAGATCCGTTCGATCGCAATAGGGACAGTGTATGTCATGGCAGTTCCGAAGGCGTAGCCGATAGCTTGGCCGGCACCGACGCCACGGGCCCGTTGGCTGTACTTGAGGATCTCTGGTGGATATGAGTAGGCCAGGAGCATCCTGACGACATTGAGCTGAGATTAGCTGACTGGTTAACCTGTAGGCTAAACGGGAGCTTACCAAGATGTGAATGTTGCCCAGTAAAATATGAAGCAAAGTGCAACGGCGCCCCTAGCATATGACTTCTCATGAGTAGTCTCGATCCGTTGCTGTAGGATAGCCAAGATGGCATATGACAGACTAATGACGGCTGTGCCAAATACTATTACGAAATGGCTTTGTTAACCACGCCACGTACTCTCGAAATATGCGCATGCATGCTTAACTCGGTAGGATGTGATGGATTTAAAGGGAACTTACACAACACTGCCTTTCGTCCCATCTTAGAAATCAAGAAGATTCCCGAAACAGAGGAAAGTGCAGCCCATGCTGAAAGGCCCACATTGACCTTCAACAGTGACGAGGTCTCTGTGACGCCGCTGGCTTGGATAATTACGGTAAAAAAGTATCTTATCTGTGGTCAGAATTGTCTAAAGGCAGGAAGAAAGGGGGCTTTTCGTACGGTAGAAAGGTAGCGCCATTAGTTTGATAGAAGATATTAGTCAAAATGGTTAAGAGAAATCTGCGGAAATTTTGCGCTATGAGGACAATCAGTGGTCGGTTTGTCACTAGTGACAACAGGAACGGGCGTACCGGGCTTCATAAGTGTCCGCCACAAGTTGCCCTGATTCATCTGAATCTCAGCTTCAATTGTCTGTTTGATTTGGTTGAACTCTAGTAAAAGTTCGGCGTCATCCTCCTTCGCATCGCGAACTTTAGCAAGGACTCGAAGGGCCTTAAGCAGCATCGTCTCGTTAGCAATGTTATTAATCTCAGAAGGCCTAGGAAGGCAGTCGCTGTAGACCTACTTCATCTGTCCGACCTTGAGAAACGAGCCATCGGATGCTCTCGGGTGTAAAAGGTAAGACCAGCAGCGCAAGGACTGGTCCAACCAAATCAACCTAGTAACCATGTTAGTTTCCTTTTGCCACACCAGCCAGTGCAATGGTTTGGGAGACGCTGGATACCATCAAACCTGCTCTCCATGCCCAGTTGGATTGGCTGTTGTAAATCCCAAGATAGACAATTGTACCGATCGTCCCCGTGACGGGTAGGCATGCGATCATTGCGTTGGTGATTTCTTCTCGATGACTGGGAGGGGCGACCTCCATCAGAAGCGACGGAGACCCAGTGGCAGTGATGACAAATGAGATGCCCAACAAGAATCTGCCAATCAGAAGCTGGATTTCTGGTCGAGTGTCAATACTAGGCATATCATGTCGTGCAGTACAGAGAGTGCAGAGAATGAAACTGTGGACACATACTTTCTTGGGCAGAGGCTTGGAGAATTGCCCCAACGAGGGTGATGGAAGCTCCAATCATTAATCCCATCCGGCGGCCCCATCGATCTAGCACCCAGCCAGTAATGGGCACTGCAAAGACGCAGCCCGCATACAAGATGGAAACGTTGAGACCTTTGAGGGTGGCGTCAAGCTCGAAGTCTGTCGATTAGACGCTGGTTAGATGGAAGTGGACAAAATCCTGAGCTGGTTGGGTCTTGCAAGTACAATTTGAGAATGACTCCATCACGTTGAGACTGTTGATGATGCCGACATCAAGGGAAACAACGCAGGTGCAGGCGAGGCACCCAAGGATCGTGAGGAGTAGCGTAAATGTCGAACCCATGACTGCGGCAATAGTACAATATTGGCGAATACGAAATAAGACGACACCATACAGTTAGTTGCACGAAAAAGGGGGCTGCCTTCGTATGTAGCGAGGTGTCTTAAAGGATTCAAGTGTTTGCGAAAATAAACCGAAGCTCGGGTTACCGGACAAGCTTCCCGAGCTTATCTAGAGCATCTTTGATAGTTGGCGAGATGGGAGCTTTCAGCTTTGCCTCTATATAGTCATGTATACCGAGAGGGTCCAGACACAGGGTTGGCAAGGATTGGGATCTGCAAACACTCTGGGGAAAACGCGGGGTAAACGCGGGGTAAGCACGCCCTTATCACGATGAGACCTGTAAACACGGGCAAAAGGGGAGGTAAGCACGCGGTCGTAAAAAAAGGTGGCCCACGGGGAAGTTAACGAACTTTGAAACCGGGAAACGAGAGAATATTATATGAA
>RZGM01000074.1:0-98937 GCA_027886205.1 Fusarium piperis | reverse complement strand
CGAAGATATCAAGCATTAAAATAGGTGCATGCTCCTCTCTGCTTAGACTTATGGTGGCTTGGTGGGCCAAGTTTTTCTACGACCGCGTGGTAAGCAAGGATCCTAATACGTATCTCTTGGGCTTGACGTTCCCCACAAGGTTCCTGGCTGTTAAGGAGATACTCGGAGGTTTCGGCCGAGAGGCCCCTGGCCTTTGCTTTCTGAGTTCGCTATGATTTGCTCTGCAAGAGACATTCTTGGGAAAACGCCGCGTAAGCAAGGGGCCCTGATATCAGGAGGAGCGAAACGCAGATCTCAAGGAGTGCCGTAAAGGACGTGGGGCCATATCCTTGTCTGTGTCAGATGAAGAGTACTCTTGCTAGCCAGGCCTTATCACCTTTCGATCTCTTTCATTGACTATTGGTTATCTTGCGCCCTGCGTTCCTTATGACGCTCCATGTGATTAGTTAGTATCGTCGGAGGCTTCGGCCGAGAAAGCCGTGGTCCTACCTTTCCTTCCCGAAGTTAGGGCGGCCACCAACTTAGCGGCTCGCGATTATCTCTGCAATCCTTGAGTTTTCGCCAGAGAACGAAAATCTCTTATCTTCCTGTCGCGTTGACGGGGTCCGCGGTTTCCGTGCAACTGTAATGATCAAAGGATAAGAAGCAGTCGAACTCATCATCATATCGACTCCCACTCCCAAACCCATAGATAGACCTTGACACAATGGCTATCATCTCTGAATCGCTTGCCATGAACTGGCCCGACCCTACCAAGCTGGTTGGGCACACCCTGAAGGGCCTGGCTTTTGGGATACTTCTATGGATCGTCGTGTCATACGGCCGGGTATTGTACCTGAGATCTCGAATGCCGCCAGGTCCTTTCCCGCTACCCATCCTTGGCAACATAGGACAACTCTCGCCAATCAAGCCCCACATCACCTACGAGGAATGGTCCAAGTACTACAATAGTTCCTTGATCACAATTTGGACGGGCAATCGCCCTGCAGTCATCATCAATGACGTTTGGTCCGCCTCCGAACTCATGGATAAGCGCGCCAACATATACTCGTCGCGTCCACACTCGTACCTTTCTGGTGATATGTTCGAATCAACCGAGAATAACCAGACCGATCTCGTCTATGGAGATAAATGGAGGTTACATCGGCGCCTTACGGTGAGTACCCCCTGAATCGCACTCCCGAGCGTGTGACAACGACAAACGTCTCCAGCAACAGAGCTTTCCTTCCAACGAGCCTCCAGCTAATAATGCCTTTGTTGGGGGGGTTGAATAGCATAGTGCAGTAGGCAGTCAGGCTGTACGAGGCTATCGAACTTTCCAGGGCAACGAGTCCAAGATCCTAGCCCGCGACATTTTGCAAGGTCGCGATTTCGTCCCTGCTATCGAACGGTACGCATGCTCGGTCGCCGCCATTGTTGGCTGGGGCCGCCGTGTCCAATCCATGGAAGACGATCTTGCCAAGCTGGCTCTGAGCTTTGTGCAAACGGGAGCCAGCCTCGCCACACCAGCCCAGCATCTGTCTGAAGCCTACCCCTGGCTTCTCAAACTCCCCTCGTGGATCTATCCATTACCCACACTTTTGCACACCGAAGGTCAGAAACTGATGAAATACTTTTACGCCCTGACCGTCGAAGGGGCTCAATTTCCGGAAGACAGCTTCTCCAGACGCCTCCTCCAAGAACAGGAACAGAACGGTCTTTCATATAAGGAAATCGCCAGTCTGACTGGTAACCTGATCGGCGGCGGCGTCGACACAACCACAACAACCATCATTATCTTCATCTTCGCCATGTGCATCTTCCCCCGTGTCCAGAGAAAGGCTCAGAAGGAAATCGACCGTGTCCTTGCCGGAGAGGACCGGGTTCCGGACTGGGCAGAAGAAGACTCCCTTCCATACTGCAAGGCCCTCCTGACCGAGATCTTCCGCTGGAGATCTGCCATCGCAACAGGCGGCCCTGCACATGCCCCCACCGAGGATGACATCTATAAGGGATACTTGATCCCCGCCGGCACGACAGTTATGGGCAACCTGTGGGCGATGCACCGCAATCCTCGCGACTATCCTTCCCCCGACGAGGTGAGGCCCGAGAGGTTTCTTGACGAACGCGTGCCAAATCCTGGCAAGAGAGGAATCTTCACTTTTGGCTGGGGGCGGCGCGTGTGTAGCGGACAGCCGCTCGCAGAACAGGGTATCTTTTTCACCATTGTGGAACTGCTTTGGGCATTCCGCATGCGATCTATTGACGACGAGGTAAGACGAGAGAAGGGCTTCTGTAGTCACTGGCTGACACTATCACAGGGAAATGATAAACCGCTTAATGTTTTTGATTTTAACGATGCGTCTGCACCCCGGCCGCTGCCATTTAAGGTTGAGTTTACTCCTCGCTCTGACAAGATTGAACAACTCGTCGAGCAGGAGGCTATGAGGGCTGAGACAGAACTACGGAAGTATAATATTCAGAGCGAGATCACAATAGACAACGTTAATTAGGAGAGGAAATGGAAAGAAAGTCCAGAGGGAAGAAAATTAAAAGAAAATTGTAGTACTTAACTTAGTCTTTTATTTAAGGCTTTGATTGAGTGAGTGACCCAGGCGACTGCGTTTTCATGCCAAGTTCGACGAGCCGGCGGTGTTGGGCGTCATCACGCCAGGGTTAAACTACCACGGGCTCATGAGCCGTGTGCTTGACGGTGGCGAGTTTGGACGGGAGGGCGTGCTAGGGCGTATTACCATATAAATACCTACCCTTCGGTACCTACCAAATCTATGGGTACCGCGGCAAGCGCCTAGAAGAAGGACTCTTGCGCCAAACTTTCTATGGGGTCCCCTGTGACGTGCCATAGGGTTCGAGAATGCCCTGATACTGATGCCAACACGCACACGTCTGTCTGTTCGATGCGTCCGGGAGCTTGAACGTGCTGAGCAACGGTCAGCATGCGCTGGGGACGGAGCTGTGGTCGACGGGGAGGTATCCCTCGCGTATGCCGGGGTGAGATGTGCATCCGCAGGAAAGACTCATGTTTAATTAATGACCGGCGTAGAACGTGCTGTGCTTCACTGTGCTTCGGGGACTAGGCGGAGGGAGCTTGTGTGGATGGGATACGGGGCGCCGCGCGAAGGTGGATGAGGCGTCGAGGATGTTGATGGCTTCAACAGCCCCCGAGTCTTTGCATCCATATCATTGAACAGTTGAACCTCTTGCATGATCTGGTCGTCAGTCTCTTCGATCATCACTCCTTGAACGGCCAGCTCGAGGTGGTCAAGGAGCATCTCCACCACTGGGAAGTACTCATCGAACCCTCCTGAAGTTGAGCGTTTACCAGCAATGCCCTCGCCCTGGAGTTGCTTTGACGCGATCTTGAATGGTTGAAGGATCTTCTGAACCGCTCAGAGTTTACTAGATTGAAGGGGAGGTTATGATATGTAAGCCAGTCGAGCAGGAGTAGTTGATTCATCTTCGGGTCGAATAGTGTATGCAGATTGCCGAGAAGGGTTTGATCTCGAGGGTTCGTTGGATCCGCAACAAGCATATCAAGTATATTCCGTTCTGTACCTCCACTTCCGGCCGCGGGGCCTGCATGTTGAGAAGGTGGCTGATAAGTTAGCAGGCCTTCTCGAACGACGTGGACATGGTACACGGAGGGATGGCACGAACCACGACCTTGTGCTCCTTTCTCAAGTGTCGGATAATGCCTCCGCTAGTTGAAGCGATGAAGCCATAATTTGTAGTCTTCGGCTTGTTCCGGAGGAAACATCTCTCGCAGATCCATACGACCTTGTGGGGCCGTGACCGGTTGTCCTTCATTCTGAATCCAAACTGCCACCACCATGTCCGTTCTCGAGAAGGGTCGTGGCCGATCGTAAATCCGGGGAACCGCCTGAATTTATCCGTCGTCCAAGCCTCATAATCTGGAAATCTGACGGGTGCATATTTCGTTGAGGCTGAACTGGTTGACGGTTCAGAGGGTGGCTGCGTGGAGGAGGCAGTCTCCATGTCCTCATCCAACGAGTCCATATGTATGTATGTATGTGTATTTTTCGTCCGGGGGGGCCGTGAGGCCCGTGAGGCCCGTGAAGTCCCCTATTGGGGCACAGGACGTGCTGAGCTAAGGTCTTCTATGCTAAACATCCGTGAAATGCAACATATACCGCTTATCCAGCATATCATAGGCTCAGAGGCGCACTAAGACAAGCCTGTTACCTGTCAGCGGGATGGCCAGGCGCGGCTGTATCAATGATGGCCGCCATGATGGCCGGTCTTCTTTATACAATGACCGGGTAAAGCTTGGCGTGGCTGCACGAGGCAACCTCAGATAAAATAAAGGAGGACAGATGAGAAGCTTGAGATAAAGAGAGAGGTGGTGGTTTGCGAGTGAACCTCGAGTCAATGTTACTTAGTGGCGAGGGCAAATCTTTTCGAAGCAGCCGCTCCTCTTTGCGATCTTGACGAACTTGTCAAACTCTTTTCCGGTTGCGAGGTTGACCGCTGCCGCTGGTGACGGACCCAGCCTCATCCGAAAGCGTGCCGGAACCTTTCGGCAGTAGAAGAGATGGTCGGGTGCCTTGCGTCGGCCGCACGAGCAAAGTCGTCGCGCGTTGTCGTGGCTGAATCTCTCGTGGTATGCGGCAAAGTCACCGTGGAGAGATCTTGCCGGTAGCAGATGGTGCAGGGCTGCTCGGGGGAGCGAGAGCTCGGGCGGACAGCGTATGGTTGCCTTGTGCTTTGTTGAAACATTGTTGGAGGAGTGTTGGCCGTGTACAGCGAGCGAGGAGCCCATCAGCACGCCTAAGGCGGGTCCTGAAGTGCCTCTCTGCAGGTGTCTGGTATCTCTGCTTGATGAGCCTGATGTATATGGGTTCTCTCGGCGGGAGCGTGCGCTTTGCGAGGGGATGGGCCTCGTCCAAGGATTTCAGTCGGGCAGAGAAACGGAATCGGCGTGCTTCGAGAAGCTGGACGACTGGCGGTATCCCGCTTTCTCGGTGGCAGGCGCTGATAGGCGTCGTCTTCCAGACAGGGAGTATGGCCTGCATGGATTGATTCATGGCTTTGTTCATCCTCAGCACCAGATACTGAGTCCCCGACGGCTGGTCCTTGGACGGTTGGGTCCATTTCAGCCAAGTTGCTCCGGGATACCACGCCTCGGCCCCGAAGAGCAGTACTGGCTCAACGCAAGCCCTGATGGCGCTGCGTACAGCGCTCGGCAACGGGCCGTGTGTCGTATTGGTGAGCCTTCGCAGATGGTGTGCGACGGCCCGCGCTTTGGCAGTCCATTTCTCCACGTAGGTCCGGAATGAGAGTCTGCTGTCGAGCCAGATTCCAAGCCAGCGTAAGGCTGTCTCGGGATGTTTCTCCACGTCGCCATGCAGTATTGCGGGTGACGTCCTTAGCTTGCTTCGAGAGAAGTGCATGACCTCTGTCTTCTTGGGGTCGAACGATACCCCGTTCTCCGCACCACAGCGGACTAGTTCTTCGACATACCTTGATGCGCGGCCGCCGTCTCTTCCACCGTGTCGCCTACGCGCAAAATGCCTGTATCGTCAGCGTAGCCGAACCGTCCCTTGGGATTGCCCAGTCGGTATATCGGTTCCGTGTACAAGAGGAAGAGAATCGGCGACACAGGCGATCCTTGAGGAAGGCCGCACTGGAGCGGTGAGAAAGAGGTGGTGGTATCCTCATATCGGACACGGGCGATTCGGTCGTCCATGAAGGATCCGGCCCATCGTGCAAGATGTTCAGGCCAACCTTGCTCGCGGAGTCGAAGAATCAGTCTGTTGCGCATGACGGTGTCGAATGCGCCTTGGATATCCATCGTGACCAGTGTGGCCACCTTCTTGTCGGCAAACGCCTCCTCGATATCGTGGATCGAGGCGGCCACAAGGTCGGTCGCAGACCTCTTTGGAAGTGCCCCGGCTTGCTGGGGGTGGAGGACTTCGTAGTGTATCGATGCCCATGCCAGGCGGCGCGCCACCAGCCGCTCCAGCCCTTTGCCGAGGCAAGACAGTAGGGAGATGGGCCGCCATGCGCGCGGCGTTGTGAGGTCCCTCCGTCCGGGCTTGGCTATCATGACCACCTCTGCCGACCTAAGGGGTTTCGGGTGATGGCCTACAGCCAGACAACCCTCAAACAAGCGGCGGATGTGTGCCCCGATGCAGTGCCAGACGGCCTTGAGGAGTTTCACTGTGATGTTGTCTGCTCCTGGGGATGTGTTCCCCGTACGCAGGGTAGCGTCTTCTGCTTCTTCAGGGGAGACTTCTTGGGAGAACGGGATCGCCTTGGGAGGTTCGACCTGGATCCAGGGGTCCGATATGTCGTCCGCGGAGGTACGGCACTCTAGCGTAGCTCGCCGTAGTGCGTTAGCCTTGTCCAGCTGGGTTTCGTAAACCGCATCGTCAACCTGGAGCGGGGGCGGTTGGAAAGCTCCCGGCGATCTCAGCCAGCGCGCCGCCTTGAAGACGGAGCTGCTGTCTGAGAAGCTGTCGATAAGGTTCCGCCAGTAGAGCCTTTTGGCCCGACGGACCACGCGATGGAAATCTCGCCGGGCCAGTTGAACGTCCTGGTTGAACCCGAGAGGGTAGAGTCTTCTGACCGCGCGATATCCTGCCGCGGCGCTAGCACACTCCTCCGTCCACCACGGGGCGTGACGTGCCCCTTTTCGCGCAGGCCGTCCGGCCGCTCTTATCGCCGACTGGAGGAGCGTGACGATCGCTGACGCGAGCTCGTCAAGCTCAGATGGAGTCGACGAGGCAGCGTCAGGGATTCCCGTAGATCCAAGCTCTACGATTTCGGCAAAGCGCTTGATCTCATCCTCCGTTGTCACGCGTATTTTCCCCGGGCTGATTGGAGTGAGCCTTATGTTTGGGAGTGTAAGGCTGAGTGTAAAGTGGTCGGAGCTGGTCGCAAGATGATCCTCGACGTTGCCTTCCGCAAGAGGTACATTTGTAAAGGCGAGATCAATAGTGTTCCCGTGGGGGTTTGTGGGGATGTCGAGGGTGTTGAGAAGGTCTAGTTCGTTCTCCGATGCCCACGAGGCGATATCTCTGCCGCGGTTCGTGGTCTAGCCTGACTGCCAGGTGTAATGTCTGGCGTTGAAGTCCCCTGCTACGAGGCAGCGATCGGGCACAGGCCATCGTAGCAGAGTATCTAACGCACCGCTCTCGTCATTCTGGCGGTAGAAGCTGACAACTGCTATATCGTTCACCGTAAGCCACAGGATATCCCGAGTCGAGTGCGGTCGGTTCTGGTCCACTGCAAGCCCCGAGTCCCGGCGGATATATGTCATGACTCTGGGTCGAGTGCTATTGCCGTCCCAGGCTTCAACGGGAGAGTAAGAGTCGTACGCCGGGTGTGTCTTGGTCATGCAGCGAGAGTCTGCTGCCGCTGTCCACGGTTCTTGAAGGAGGACGATGTCAAATCGCTCCGAGTCCGCCAGAGCAAGGGCGCAGTCGTGGACTGGCGGAATTTTGGCCACATTGGCTTGGAAGATCCGGAGGATCTTCCTGTCACTTCTTCAAGACCGTGGATGTCTATTCCTTGTCATGAGGGCGCGTGATGAGAACGACGCGGCGCTTCCTCGGGGAGCCAGGTCTTGGGTGCTCGGGTTCTTCCAGTCCATCTGCTGCTGAAGCGGTCGCTACCATTATGCGCGAGGGCGCAGCGATCCATTGGGACTGGGAGGTTGAGGGCTAGATGGCTCTTCCGGCCTGGTGCCCTCTTGTCGTAGCACAGGGACCTGGGATTGCGGCCCTGCGCCGTGTTGGCGGCACATCTCTGCGCCTACTGCTCGGACGTGTTCTCTCTGCTCTCTTGTCAACCGGCGAAATACGCCCGTCTGCCCATCCTTTCGCAGAAGCTGAGCCATCGCTGCTGCAGGCGATAAAGGCCGACTTTGTGGTTGTCAGAGTGATTGGGAGGTAGAGGTCGTCGAGCATTGCCACGCGCCCAGCTGTTTTCGAGTTCTTGGGGGCGCCATGGCTCTGGCTCTGGGGTCTCATCTTCCCGAAGCTGGCGCTGGTACTGCTCGATTCTCGCTTTATCGAGCTCCATCCACGGGCCAGAAAACGGGGCCAGCCAACACCAACACATGCATTCTTTTTGGCATGCCTAGCTATGACGCCAGTCAAGCTCTCTCTTATTGAAAGGTACGACGTGTAATCGTCGAGCTCTCTATCCGTACCCAGGTATCGATCGAGGCACAGACCTGGTCGTGTCAGGAGGTGGGGGTACGTACCCAGCCTCTCACAGCCGCGCGCCTCCCGGGGAGCCCCAAGCCTACACTGTCAGTGGTTCCGAGGGGAAGAGCTCCAAGGCTGCGCTGGTGCCACCCCAAAAAGGACTAGCGCCATCATGTGCTTCCGGGCAGTTTACTTTGGCCCATCCCATGGCCTGCTAAAAAATTGGTTTCTCAATCGCGACGCCTCCAAAGCTGCCGCTCTCGCTCGACTTCTTGGACAACCCTACCAGCATCATTTCGACGACGTAATCGCTCCTCCGTCTCCGACCTCGCTGCAGACATCGCTGCCCCTGTTCCTGCCTCCCGGATCTCAGCATTGCCGTCTGATCTTGGGGTTTGCTCGGCTTCGTCCTAGTGTCCCGCCCGCCACATCCAAATCAATTGCCCGTCATGGTCCAAGTTTCAACTGTGGTGACGGCATCTGTCGTAACCGCCGCCGCCGCCATCGTCGGTAAGCCTGCACCGATCATGCCTCAGCCGGCCGTACAATGTCGAGGCTGCCATCCGATTGAGCCTGAGGAGAGCTGTGTTGGCTAACCCGCACTTTGCCCCTCTCACCTAGGTTATGCCGCATACTTTGACTATCAGCGTCGAAACCAGGCCGAGTTCCGCCGGAACCTGAGGAGGAACGAGCGTAAGCAGGCCCGCGCCGCCAAGGAGGAGGCCGAGGCTTCGACCCAGCAACAACGCAAGAACATCCGCGTCAGGGTCGAGGAGGCCAAGGAGGAGGGTTTCCCTACCGGTGTGGAGGAGCGGGAAGCCTTCTTCAACGAGCAGGTTATGGCTGGAGAGATGCTCAGCCAAGATCGTACGAGCTGCCCTCGCATTGACCGTCTGCAACTTGCTAACCAGCGTCTGTAGCTTCCAAGGCTCTTGAGTCTGCTCTGGCTTTCTATAAGGGTCTCAAGGTCTATCCCGCGCCAGGAGACCTGATCCGAATCTACGACAGCACTGTCCCCAAGGTAAGGCTGATAACCACCGCTCGTCGATTCGTACAATTCTGACACCCGTGAAGCCCATATTAGACATTCTGGCCGAGATGATCGCTTATGACTCGACGCTCGATATCCGGTCGCCCGCTGCTCCTGCTGGCATCAACCTCGCCGACATCCCCAACGTTGGCCTCGACTAAGAAAGAGTCTGAGACGAGATAATCTTGAAACATTACACCCCAAAATTACGCGGTGCTCACTACTCACTCTCCGAGCCCCTCAAAAATCTGAATGGAGACCTAACGGCCTTCGATGTACCATAGTTCCGCTCTTCCAGCTTCCATAGAGCTTTGTGTAAACAGGTGTACGTTGAAACGAATGGGCTTGGGAACGGCAATGCTGGCAGCGTTTCCGTCACACATGAAGTTTAATCCTTTTTTTTATTCCTTTTGATATTCCCCATCTGGTGCAGTGGCTGTGGGCGTGCTCGGCCGTGATGCCATACTAAAGCCACTCCTACCTATGACGCTTCAATCTTACGCCCCTTTCTATCTACTCTGTCGTCCCTCGGATCAAAGCCACCATTACCCCAGTTAGACCAGTCAGGGTTTGGCTCCGGGTCCATATAATCCTCAGGCGTCCAGTCGCCGTCGGGACCACGCTCCTCCAGTAGTTCAAAGAACTTTTTGTAGTCGATACGAGTGTGCCACTTGCCGTTGACGTTGAACCTGTCGCTGGCCAGCAGGATGCAGCAGCTGTGGGCATGCTCAGCCGCGATACCGTAGTTGAGGCCCTTCTCCTTGAGCCTCTTCTCCAGGGCCTTGACAAACTCGCAGACTTCCCAGTAAAAGGGCACGTTGGACATGCTCAGTCCTGCGTTGGAGGACGTTGATGTGCCGCAGTATGTGACACCCTTGACCTCAACAAAGCAAGGGAGGCCCTTCTCCACGAGTCGAGCGTAGCCCTCGGCCTCTTCCTCCACGTTGAAGCCCTTGACGAGCGTCAACCGGAAGACGGTTCTGTGGCGGAAACGCTTCTCACGGAGGATCTCCAAGCAGCGCTGGAACCTCTCCCAAAAGTCTCGGTGTAGAGGCCGGTCAATCTTTCTCAGAGACTCCTTGTCGGCGGCGTCGATGGACACGTATAGCTGGGTCACCGCCTTTAGGGCGGCCAGCTGGTCAGGGTGCTGGGCGTTGCAGACGAGGAACGACGAGATGCGCTCCGCGTGCAGCATGCCGAGGAACTCGTTGATGTGGGGGTAAAAGATGGGTTCTCCAACAAGCGACAGCGCGCAGTGCCTGATCTGCATGGCTTCGGCGAAGCGCTCGGCTCGGACGCCGGGCATGCCACGTAGCATCTTGATCTTCTTGTAGTGGTTGGTCTTGACGCCCTCAAAGATCAAGTCCGGGGGGTCGACGACCCATCGCCAGGTGGTTCCGACGGGGTTGGTACCGTGACGCCAGCAGAAGACGCACTTGTTGGAGCAGGAGAGTGAGGGGGTGGTTTCCATGCACTGGTGCGAGTTGATGCCGTAGAATGAGAACTTGTAGCAGGATCCGCGGCCACGGAGGGCCGACTTTGTCCATCGACAGGTCTTGACTCCGGAGTGGGATCCCACGATGGCGTAACCTTGCTTCGTGAGGGCGGCGTATGTAGGCGAGTTCTTGGCAACCATCTCTTTCGGTCCTTGAGGTACCATCTTCTTTGTGGAGCTGTATGTGGTGAAGTCGACGGCAAGGGGGGCCTTTTGAACAGTTGAGCCGTCATCCTTTCGAATCATGCGTCCGAGGTCCTCGACATCATCCAGGGGTCTTCCGTTTTTGTTCTTGGAGTCGCTGGTGTCATCATCCTCGAATAGGACCTCGCCATCATCCTCATCTTCGGCAATATCTTCAACGTCACTCTCTTCTGCGGCTCCACTGCCTGGAAGGCCCTCTCCCAGGTTTCCTGTACGGGCGACATGTTCGATGACTTCCTCAACACCCTTGGACCATTCTTGCAGTCGTTCCTCATGGTCGCTCTTCATGTCGCCCATGCCGACGGGGTAGGCCCTCTTTCGGCTGGTCAGCTTGGACATCCACTTGTCAATCTCCTTCGCCTGGAAACAGAAGCCTTCTCCCTCTGTGGGCCAGTTCTCCTTGTCACCGAAGCCAAACACAGAGTAACCTAGCAGACCAGAGAGTGGAGCAGTATCAATTCGGAAGTCGTGGTGAGTCTCTTGCAGGTGTTCAAGGAAGGTGTCGTTGATGGTATCGATGTTGTAGCTGGGAATGAGGAACGTGTAGAAGAAGTCGACATCTCCATGAATCTTGGGAGGGGCAATGAAGTAGTCGTCAAAGTCGATCTCGGTGAGATCCTTTAGCTCAGGCTTGAGGAATTGGCGACCAGACTGTTTGGCAAGTTCATCCTGTTTGGCTTCCAACTCTTTCAGATATGCCTGCGCAATCTTGTCCGTCTTGGTGGTGATGGACGAGAAAAAGATGAGAACCATGATAGGTCGCGTGACATCCTTCTCTTGCTCATTCTTCTTGGACGGCTTCTTTGCTATTCCGCCCTTGATTCTTCGAGGTCCTTGGGGCTTGACATCCTTCTTTTCATCGATCGTCTCAGCGACTGGGGCCTTTACTTCGGTGACTGCCTTGGGCTTGGGAGGCTCTTTGTAAGTCTCAGCCAAGGCAACCAGCTCCGTCTTTTGGCCAATGAAGGTGAGATAGATTCGAAGGGTTCCGAGGACGACGAGCGCGGCGACGAGAATGGGAGTTCGGTGGATGTGCCAGACATCGACCAAGTCTGTATTTCAGGTCAGCAACCATGTGCGCGACACGGACAAGGCTCATCGAATCTTACCTTCAACAAAAGAGTCGAGCCGCGAGGGCGCCGAATAATTTGCCCAGTCCATCCTGAAGATGTGCCTGCCGCGATCAAGCTGCGAGGCTATCTGACTCTTCAAGTTCGAGTTGGAGCAAGGTTTGTGAAGCAATGACAATTGCCGTGAACCTTCCCTCTGGGGAAAAAGCCATTTTGCCCCGCCCCAGGAGAATTTTGGTGGGGACCCTGGGCTATCGTCATTGCGCATCGCCAATCGAGTGGCTGCGATTTGATGGAGGAGCTGCTTACAGGAACAAGGATAGGGCTTCAAGACTTTGATCAGACATGTACACTATTGTCAGTACTTTGTCAGTAATTAAATTACATAAACAATCTACATTTTTAATATGTAATTAATTATCTATTTTTGCGATGATTCTTTGAAGAAGATAATGTTGTCGGCTGTTAAAGTTGACAACAAGTACAAGTCCCCTGTTAAAGAGGTGAGGCACCCAAGAGTTATAATACAAACGCAGGCATAAAAAATCGACAAAAGAGTCACCTAGACTCGCCTGTCCGATCCTGCAGCCTGCGACTTGTCTCGCAGATCCTTGAGGCATGGCGCATGGAACATCTCGCCAGTAATGACCAGCTTCAGCGTCCTCATCGCCACAACTATCCACAACAAGACAACCGATAGAGAGATGATCTATAATTCAGTTAGCATCAGCTTCAATTACAAGAGTCTAATGTTCATACCATTGTGGAAACCTTGAAAAAGTCGCTGTCGAGGTTCTGCGCCAAGGCACTCGTGCAAGTCGCCAGCACACCCAGCGGGAATGTAAATCCCCACCAGCCCATGTTGAAGGGGAAGTTTTGCATCGTGATGATGCTGATGAGTGCGAAGGATAGCCAGACGAGGGCGAATCCCCACATCATGATGGCCAGAAATACACCCAAGACATAGAGCACCTCACCCGCTCGGGCCGAAATTGTGGTGAATGCGGTGCTCTCCGGTATCAACTGCATGGCCACCTTTCCGAGCTGCTGGATGCCATAGCCTCCCTGACCAAGAGGACCGATGGGGAGGAAGACTGAGACGATGACCTCCTTGGGAGGAATTGAGTGGATGGTGAGTCGGTGAAAGTACAAAGCCAAGACACAGGCCGAGAAGGACTCGCCAATTCCCCAAAGAACGTATGAGGTGATGACTGTGGTCAGAGCGTGATGGCGGTTGGGAAGCACCTCGGCAACAATTCCACCCGTGGCAGCCGCAACTACAGCTGGTACAATGGGGAGCAACAGAGCAGCCGTGATGTTCTGAAGACCGGGCCGATGGCGATGCATCACGATGAAGGGCATGCTGATACAAGTAGCGATAGACAGCCAAACATCAACCCACCAGAAGGCCCAGGCGAGGTAGATGACCCAGTCTCCCCAGGGCTTACAACAAAACACCATCATGTTAATGATGGCTTCTTCAGTGTCAGTGTGTTTTTGCTGCTATGGAAATTAGAGCTGACTCACTTGCAAAGCCCATGGGCATGCAACCCAAGAACAGAGACTGGGCAGGATGAGATACCATGGCCCCCCAGATCTCAGGGTATAGCGTATAACGGGCAACGGAGATGCCCATGAAGACTGTAAAGAGAAGGACATTGAGTCCAAAAAAGACATACGAAATGTACTGCAGCCATATCGCATTGTAGGGGAGATTATGGAGGAGGATGGAGACGATGCCCGTCCCCATGTTTACTGCGAACCATCTTTGGATGTTGTTAGAGGCTTACACTGGATCACACGGCGATAAACACTTACGATGGAGTAAAGTTCCGTACAACTCTTCGCCAGCCAGTATTCTCCTTACAAGGCAGAGTTGACTCGCATGGCCTCGGGGCAGAGCCATTACAAACAGTCTGCCCATTGGAACACTGAGTCGACGAGACGTCAGACATGATGAGCGTTGCACCGCCTGCTCACTCGCCGGTGAGAATGTGACGTGAGTCGCCGATCGGGGGCGAGCAGCGGAAGCTAAGATTGAGAGGCGGACAAGGGTCTCTCTCAGTCGGCGATTGAAAGCGAGAGACCGGGGTTTGAGGGATGAAAAAGAAAAGCTCTTTCAAGGATGAAGTCCTTCTTGGTGCCTTTTTTCGCATTCAGTCCGTCGTTAATTGCCAAAGGAAGCAGTTTTTATACAAGGAAAAACGGAGCAGGCGGCGAAAAGAGCTTTCGCCTTGGGAACGCCATGTGGACATGGTTCGCGGGTTTCCATGTGTCAATTTCGGCCCCCGACAACCGGTCTAAACCCAACCTGAACCCACAGAAGTCCCCGGTCCCTCCGACATAGGCCTACGGAGCCGGATAGCGGGCATTTCGCCATATTCTAGACTTGCAAAGAGTGGAAAAAACTGTCAACTTTTTCACCCGCAAACGAATGGTTGGAGATGGAAACTCTCCATATGCCCCCAGTTACCGTCGTCATCCGTGGCAAATCATCCTCGCACCCCTGAATCCATCCCGTCCCGCGGCTGCAGCGCTCGCTTGCCCGCCCTGTACCAAAGAGGTAGCGCCCACTCAGTTACTACCGAATACCAACAAGATACCACAGCCCTACCTAGCGTCGCCGCGTCCAACCACAATCGTCAGGCGAGCTCACCGGACCAAGTCTGGGTCGCCGATACAGCCCGTGTGGCCTTTGAGCAATCATGTCGGTAACCATCCGCGACCCACAGCCAAACGTCGGTGATACTATCGCCCGGATGCTGAGAGCCGGATCTGACCGATGGGAGCCAAGGAAGGAGAGGCCACACACGTCGTTGTCCCCCGCCCCGTGTTCCCAAGAAGCTGTGTTGTCCCTTTCCCCCCAGATACCGCCCTTCAATCCTAGAACCAGATCCGACCCTAGAGCACCATCAACAACCTTGAGCAGTATAGCAACCATGGCCATCGGCATCCTTTCAAGCTCGAGTGCCCTGAGCACCGGCCCTATCAGCCTTCCTAACGTCGGCCCGTTCCAGCAGGACCGTTTCGAGGAACTCGTGCAGCACCTCAAAGAGGCTCTCGGCCCGTCGTCGGGTCTGACGTCTGATGATGTTGATGTCGACTTCCTGACTCGTCTCATGCAAGACTATGATGGCTCCGACATGGAGTGGTCCCGATATGCTTTTGGCGACCACACTAGGGGTTACACCCGCAACCTCGTCGACGAAGGCAACGGCAAGAGCAACCTGGTGAGTCTTTTTTGATCAACTTGACCTAGCCCGACAGTGACTGATGCCTTGCATAGCTTGTCCTTGTATGGTCTCCTGGAAAGGGGAGTCCTATCCACGACCACGGAAAAGCCCACTGCCTCATGAAGATCCTCAAGGGCAACCTGACCGAGACTCGCTATGCCTTTCCTGACGAGGACGAACAAGAGAAACAGATGGAGGTCATCTCCGAAAAGACATATAAGGAAAACGCCGTCGCCTACATGGCTGACGAGCTAGGACTCCACAGAGTGTCCAATAGGGGCAGCGACTTTGCTGTCTCATTGCACCGTAACTCCCCCTAGCCCACGACACTTGTCGCAGTTAACTGACCTGCAACTCTGCAGTGTACACTCCGCCCAACGTAGCAAAGAAGGGATGCCACATTTTTGACGAGAAGACGGGGCGTAGGAGCCACGTGCCGGGTTGTCACTACTACTCGGCGTACGGGCGGCTGCTCAAGGAGTAGTCGACGACAGGTGTGGCTTCAACAGCCAAGGCCTTGATGAGAAATGACCCCCGTGTGATTAGCGAAGAAAGCAATGACTTTTGGTCCCGGTTCCTTTCGTATTTGCTGCCGTTGGTATGGCCAGATTGATAGATGGAGCAAGCGAGAGGGAGGAGTCCGTTTTTGTATGTTGGCAGCATAATATTAGCATATAATGAACCGCTCTGATTCATAAAAAAGACCCGCAGCTGATGCAGAGGCGTTGAAGAAGGAGGATGAAGGAGGAAAGCTGGTCGTTTGGTCATCTTCCTCTTGATCAGGCCCTCATCGCCATCAAGCACGCAATTTTGGCTATGCCCCAAATGGAAACACGTGTTTAGAGCACTGTGGTGCACTGTGCATGTCGCGATACCGAGCCGTCCCGAGTCCCGTTGATGACGGTTAATAGAAGACTGGAATGAGCGGGAAAGAGGCGTGAAAAGGTCGCTCAAGTCTTGAAAGTGTAATGTACGTGTATTATATGTCCCTTTTACCCAATATTGTGCTGTTGAGGCACCAAGTTGGAGATATGTCTCTCCGAGAGCCGGATGTCCCAGCCGCCCTGATCGCGCAATCCATTGCCCAAGCCCGCACGAGTCAAGGGTGCTTGGCCTTTAGTGGCCTCATACACTGCCTCCCGAGTATTATCTCATAGAGAAATGTTCTTCACGAAAACATGGGAACTAAGTCGGGTCCCTCGCGAGTGATCTGCAGCGTTCTATGAGAAGGGCCACCCAGAACTGTCTACTATGTAGGCCCCCAGGACTTTGCAGTTGCGCATTGACAGTCGCTCTGGTTGACAGGGAAGGTGCTTGACTTTGTGAATATCTCCCACAACTTGTAGTTTCTGCTGATTGGCTCGTTGGTCCTGACCTATGTTGTTTCTTGACTTGATGGACGCCGTTACTAGCCTACTATGCAGTCAACTGTCCTAAGATATGAAGCGTATGCCTTCTTCATCCACATTGGTTATTCCCAATGTCATATTTCTCTAGTAGTATCTTCGGACATACGGAGCTATACGAAGACGTCAATGAGAAGAACTCTATCATCAGCGATGCAGACATCTCTCAGAGTGAACGCACCCAGAGCAGAAGAAACCTTCAGCCAGGCCAGTACTTGGATCCAGATGATGCGTTCCAATCATTTGCCGTCAGACACTTGTAAATCCTCAGTCTCCGAGTCTATTCATAATGCCAGATAGGATACATGCGTCGTGGCCTGTTTAACCCCTCATTCACTTATGCGCCCTCTGTTCACTGGAGCGCTTCGGCGGGAGCATGGGTGCGCAAAGCTGGGTCCTCGGATCGGCGTCTAAAACATCGGATGCCGATTTCTCATTGAGGGGAAATTGCGGGAGCAAAATATGGTTTGCATGGAACTCCGGGTCCCCGCACTCTCGGGAGATCTTTCACATGGGAAGACTCGGTGAAGCCTGTTGATGGCCTTGCTAGACTGGGGTTCGTGGTTGGAGGGCAATGCTCAGGCGACTCTGGGACTATATGTGATGCGGTTATATATCCCGGAGGCTATTGCACCGAGATCGTCCTAATGAGGTAACTCGGCCGCCTGCGGTTTGAACATAGATCACGCAGGGCCGGTTCAACTGGCGTGCTTGGCTCTGGCGGTATATAGAAGCCACCCTCGTCACTACCAGCGAATGTCCATTCCTTTGCGTTGATCATTTCCCTTCTCTGGCTCAGCTTGTAAGCCAAGATATAAAAAATGAGACTTCTATCGCTCTTGGCTGCTGCGACCTCGGTTGCTCTCGTTGACGCTCGCGCCATCAACGACTTAAGCGCCCGTCAGGACTCCAACTATGTCGGATATCTCATCTCGACATTCAGTGATCCCACTCCCCAGGTCCAGTGGCATCTTTCCGATGGCGATAGTGCATCGAGCTTCAAGTTCTTGAATGGCGGAAAGCCTGTCCTGACATCAAATGTTGGCACAAAGGGAGTGAGGGACATTTTCCTCACCACCAACGCTGCGCGCTCCGAGTATTTTATCATCGCAACAGGTGAGGGATGGCTTTGGTATTGGCCATGTAGCGTACGCGCTGACATGGCATAGACCTTGATATCAATGCAGAGGGTTTCAACTGGGACTGGGCTACTCGGCACGGTAGCCGTGGTCTGGTCGTGTGGTCTTCAAAGGACTTGGTGAACTGGTCCGAGCCTTCACTGAGGATGTGAGTATATGGAATATCTAACCTCATTTATTCGGTTGGCTGATTTAGTCATAGTGTCGAGAAGGAAACTGCGGGCATGACCTGGGCCCCTTCTGCTGTCTGGGACGACGCCCAGAAGCAATACTATGTCTTCTGGGCATCCCGTCACTACAGCTCCTCCGACACCGGACACACCGGCGTTGCCAACCTTGACCGTATCCGCTATGCCACCACCAAGGACTTTGTCAAGTTTAGTGCACCAAAGGACTACCATGCTCTCCCCGACACCCCCCTCATCGACCAAGAGTTCCAGTACCTGGGCAAGCCCGGCAACTATGTCCGATTCCTCAAGAACGAGACGGTGAACAAGGTCTACCAGGAGAGAACCGAGGACGGACTGTTTGGAACCTGGACCCGGATCCCTGGGTACGTGCGACCCGAGACGCCGCTCGAGGGTCCGGCGTCGTTTGCTGATCTCCGCACGCCTGGCTTGTATCATCTTCTCCTTGATGACTACACGCAATACGTGCCATTTCAAACCTCCAACATTCTTTCGCCTAATTGGGAGAGGTCTAACCTTCCCAACTTTCCCAAGGGGTTGAAGCACGGCTCTGTAACGCCTTTGACTCGAAAGGAGTACGACGCGGTTGCTGCCAAGTTCCGTGGATAAGAGGGCATATTAGGGGCTCAGGCAAAGCAAAAACAAAGTTCTAAACCGAGTGTTTCCCGATAGTTCATATTTTGAGCGGCCAGACATGTATATAAGATCAAGTCTCAAGGTTCACGCGTCTATTTAAGTGCATCTAAACAACCCGCTCCCATTCCACTTCAGTTGGCTCTTTCCAATACTTTGACTCCTCCAGCTGAACAAAGCCAAGTCTCTCGAGAACTCTTCCGCTCCGAGAGTTGGCACGTTGAGTCTCAGCAATAAACTTGGTGACGCCTCTCTCCGCCGCAGCCCAGTCCATCACCACCTCTGCCGATCTATTGGCGATGCGCTTCCCCCAGTGATTGGGTGATACACCGTAACGGATCTCGACCTTGTCCTTCCATGACGAGATGTGATCGACGTTCCTGCCCTGTCGTACACCTGCGTAGCCAACCCACTCTATCTCCTCGAGCGCCAATGATTCTTTGCCAGCGTCCAGTACTCGGATTTGTTCATTTTCAGCAAGGCCTGACACTGAAAGATTCCTGGTGACGGCATTTTCTCCCAGAATGCGCTTCTGATCTTCTGGTTCCAATAACCCCACGGCAAAGTCGCCCACGCCTCTGTTTCTCCAATCGTTGTTCACATCCCGAGTCGAGATGATCTCATAAGTCTCCTCATCGGTCCACGATCTGGCAGGGAAATGTTCTCCAAAACCCATTTCACAGAAAGAGGTATTGGCGTGCAGAGAGGCATAAAAGGCGCGGTAAGATGGTGATGAGATGGCAACCGGCGTGGGGACTAAGATCAGATTCGATTTTATCAATGCCACAGGGCATTCGATGTCGTTTGTTGATCCATGTTGAGTTGCAGGAGCCATTCTCAATCAATTGAGTATATGTGTATGGTGAAATAAGGAGTTGAGAGATGTTGGAATTCAAGACAGAATTTGCAGTATCCGCATTCCATGTTAAATGACCTGCTTTGTAGTCTTATTCGCTTACCAAGCACATGGACTATCCCTGACAAGGTAAACCGTTTAATCTAACGTTGCAACTTGCCGAATGACTCAATGCCCCAGAACTTTTAACACCTGCCGCTTTTGTGTTGCTGACGGCCGTGAGCTCCATAGAATATTAGATGAAAATTTAATAACATTATAATCGAGAATTATCACACGAGTGCCTAGTATTTGTGTATGCATAAACGCGGCAAGTCTATAACTAAAATCACTTTTGTATATGGCCCGTTTCTGTTCCATAGTCTGCTGCCCAAATAATGCAGCCTAGTAAAGGCGCCTCGTCATCAGCCACATCAAGCGTCGCAGCTTGAAAGCTTCTTCCTCCCACGTCGAGCCTGGAACCAAGCTGAAGTGTCGCCCATGGGGACACTGAAGGGGAGCACCTCCTGATAGAGGTAGTAGGCGACGCAGTAAAATCCTAGCAGACTCGCGATGAAACCGAAAACACCACCAGCTCCATGAGGGCAGTGCTAGTAGCAGCATTACCGTCGGCGAGAGCAAAGCAGGACGAGGCGTCAAAGATCAAGCACAGCTCGATGCTAATGAAGATGCAAATATACTCAAGATTACTTTTGATGTTAGCAAACCCCATGACTGGGCAGCATGTCGTATACTTGCAGCTGAATCGAGGCAATAAGGAAAAAGAGATTAAAGACCGCCCATATTAAAACAAAGAAGCCGAGTGCGTTGTTGTATTCCGGATTGGAAGCGCCCCCATAAGCATTGATGGTGCCCCATGAAGGAATAAGGATCGCACCGTAAGCGCCATAGAAGAAGCCTGAGTCACAATATCAGCTGGATGCTTCAACTGTGACTAAGAATATACTGATGGACTTACCGAAAGCTGTGAGAACGGTAAATGTAAATGTGTCTCCCTTGATCATTGCCCACTGTGCAGCGATGAGCAGTCCAACGCAGGCCACAAAGCACAAGTTTCTGACAAAGTCAGTCTGGAGAGACACGCCTCGGAAACCCATCATGGCTAGCGAGGCTGTGAGCAATGTAGTGGCAAAACTTCCCATTGCTAAAGGAGCCTGCGATTTACAACCTCGTTAGTTGTCCGTGCTGTTTGCTCTTGGCATGGTTATCTATACCGGGTTCCCGATTCTTTCCCCTAATGGCCTAGGATAGGCCTCTGCCGTAATCCGGATACTCTCATTGTTCTTCATCGAGGATACCGAGTGGGCCATGGCTGTGGAAATGGTCGAGTGGACGGAGAGAAGACAAGAGAAGAGACAGAACGACGAGATGAACAGAGTCGGCAGTGAGATACCGCAAGTTGCAGAGAGAATAGAATAATAATGGTCTTGGGGGAACGAAATAAGTCCTGAGAAGCTGGATACCCACAGCCACGGCCGGAGGTGGTTCCCGCCGTCAGCCTGCACTCCGCTGGCGGCCACACGAGGAGTTACGTAAAGACTGTTCAGTCTCCCGCTTAAGCTTCCACAAATGCAATGCTAGCTGAAAGGGCTCGAATTGACGGACCTTTAGGGAATTAATTGGGTTATTTGGACACAGGGAGGGACTCAATGAGCCGCACTAGTGGTCTGCCACGGATCTTGGTGATGTTGGGTGAAGATGCCTGAGCAAGTCTGTGTGGCCTCCTTTTCCAATAAGCGTATTAGAGAAGTCTGGGGTTGTTTATCATGGTTTCCTCCCACCTTACATGACGAATTGGTGTTTCTGACTTGATGTCTTGCTTGAAGCATCCCAACCCCAAGTCTTGACTGTGAGCTACACCACTGGCTCAACAATGCGGAGTGATTCGGAAGTGAGATGTAATTATTGTTACAGAACTAGCAAATTAACAACCCGAACCGGAGCCCCCGCGCTTCTAGTTCCCGTCCTAGTTGTCGAGCCGAACACAGGGATTGGGTTTGATACCCGAGACGGGCTCTTCGGAGGCCCAGTAATTGGACGGCCAGATTTGAAGAGAGTGGCGATTAGCTGCATTACACTGCTCCTGGTCAGATTCTGTCGATTTCCTCACATTTCGTGATCGAGACTCTATTGGGGTCGATTTTGACTGACAAAGAGAAACTTGGGGTTTTGTTGTCAACCTCATGCCCACCCTGGTCTAGACGCCCGATCTCCGTCGTCTTCTGGGATATGGGAATGGGGGCACATTGTGGAGAAGGCTGGCGCTCATTCTAATTGCCCTTTATGGTGTCATCGGGTCTTTTTGCCGAAATCGGGAGCAGTCGGGTTTTTGCTGATATTATAAAAAGGCTAGAGTGTTCATCTCTGACCTCAACTTTACACCTTATCTTCTTGAGGGCCTCTGAGAGAGAACTTGTAGTACCTATACTTACATGGGTTCACATGGTCGCCAATTACATTTGGCCCCTGGCTTGTGCAACCCAAGCTGCCAAGCATTAAAGATGTAGCCCTTGTTCGTGAAGCCGCTCCAAGCCGCCTTTTCCAATTGCGCGAGTGATTAATAGTTATGCAAAGTCAACATCCCGTTAGACGATGAGGCCAAAAGGGGCCCCGTTGGGCATCAGAGCAGCCTGACAGAGATAACGCCTACTATGGAAGGAGGGCGACGGCTCAAGAGTTGCGAGACTCATGTCAAGGACCTGGATCTCTAGTGGTTGATAGATATTTAAACTTGTGTCTTGGACCTCTCGGTGGTTAGAGTCAAGCACAACTCGCCGAGTACTCAACACCAAATGTCATGTCCAAGACCTTGGTCTCCCTAGGACTACCTATATACTGATATGATTCGGTGTTATGTTCCGTTAAGGTTTCTCCCATGGGCATCCTGTCGAATAATCCTGTTACTTCTGTGACCCGCTCCCTGTGAGGGAATCTACTGGGTCACCGACAACAGGCATATGTGTCCCAAGGCCTTGGACTATAGACGACCAGTAAGACAATGCTTAGAAGAGAGTGCCAAATCTGCAAGGAAACCTGTTTCAAAGACTCATGGAGCATCGGTCCTTCTAGATTGTCTTGGGCCAGCAATGTCATACTTTGGGCTGCATGGTGTAGGTGCACATCCAGCTTCATCGCTACACTGAGAAAAACCTGTCATCCACTAGGTGTGTCCGTTTCATCAAGGAATGGTCCGGTACGGCAACTCCTAGATTGTCATTCAGTCGTATTGAATTCTTGAACTGGACCGCCATAACCCCTGACTTTGATTGCCTGTGAAGCCCGTCCTCCTTCTTTTTCATGTTCAAAAGCGCCAATGTCTTTTTCAATATCAGTACAATTACACTTCTTCAACCTTTTCAATTTCCCCCCTGAATCTCGCACACACCTAGCGTCTCCAGCTGCGTGCCGAGCCAGGGTCCGACCTTTGGAGTTGTCTGTCGCCCCCCAAGATCTCAACGTCGACCTGGTTATGACGAGGCACATTCTGCCCTGAGACGCTCTCCTGCTCGACCTCCCGGGTGATATGTATCATGCGGCGGGTCGACTCGTCGTCACCGTTGCTCTCCTTGTCTTGAAAGTGGTTTTCTTGGTCGTCGTTCCTGCTGGCGCCTGCATTCGAAAGCTTCATGTGGGTTCGTCGACCAGAGGTGCCGCCGATGGTGACCAGGTTGACGTCGCCAGATCGCCCGGGGGTCTTGTCGCTTGCGCCGTACAAGGGGGCGAGGTTGCGGATGAGACGGCGCAGCATGGGCATGGAGCCGGCGATGATGCCGAGGTCGCATTCGAGGACTGTCAACAAGACGATCTTTCCAATCTGGTCTAATATTTGGTTAGCTTTGCTCCTGATAAGGGGGCGATGAAACATACAGAACCTCCTAGAAGGCGCAGTATACGCCCAAGTATAGGTGATGCGGATAGTGGTGGCCACTGACGCAAAGACACCCAGCGACAGCACACCCATGGTCATGAGCTTGGTCCTCTTGGGCATCTGCAGGCGGCGGAGGAGAAACATGGGCACCAGGGCGGTGCTGATATCGGTAAAGATGTTGGAGGCCGAGACAAAGTAGGACACTCTCAGGATGACCGTCTGCCCAGAGGTGCAGTCTCCTGGCTCGCCCCATGCCGCAGCGACGGGCTTGCACTGGAAGATGGCCACAGGCCACGAGATCTGCCAGACGATCCAGCTGAAGCCGAAGAGGGCCCAGAGGATCTTGGTGTAGATCTTGTTGAGGTCCTTGGCGAGTCGGAGGAGGGTCCAGATGATGCTCGACTTGATGATTGCGCCGTCCAGAACGTAGATGAACTGCCAGATGATGGTCCACAGACCTATCTTGTACTGCATGCCTACGGTGATGACATCGTCGCGGGACCCTATGCCGCTGTACGCGAGAACAATGACCGAGGCATTATGTGCAATGTTGAGGATCTAGAGAGTCAGTGAAAGTCGAGTTCGGGTTAGAATTCTTCAAGACTTACCAGGCCAGCAAGCATCAACCAATCCTCAACAGCAAAGGATTTTAGTGAGAGACGGACGTAGAAACGCAGGCCCGCAACGAGAGTTGCGAGAATCGTAAAGACGATGGTCACCACCAGGAGAACGAGAGCCAAGCCCTCGGGCTGGATGGGCTCATAGACTGTCGTGGTCAGGTCCTTGGCCATGTTTACGCTTGATCCACGTCCGAAGTAAGCACCTAAAAGAAACGAAGAAAAAAGGGTTTTCAACAAGGGGAATCGACTCCTTCTCTATCTTCTCGAGCCGTCGCCCGCAGGGATTCGACCCAATGGCAAAGAGTGTAAATCATTACCTGTTTCTGCTTTCAGCGTTACTGCTCCGCTTGGTGGCGACGAACAACGTATGTACCCAAGATCTCAACGGCCAAGAGTTTGAAAAAAGAGGTCGAGGGCTTATTCCCGTCTGGTCCGGCGCAACATTTTGACTGGGGAAAACTTGTAGAGGCTTGCACCTGGCGGGATTAAAGGGGGTCCGACAAGTCCGTTAGAGGATCCTTGTTGCGCCTCTTTGGGTCAGGTGAATATCCTCATTGGAAAATCATTCCCTCATGGGAAAGCCGTGTTACTAGGGGGGCCACAGAGTAGAGTCTTTCGACCGAGGTATCACGGCCGTTTCGGCGATTCAGAGTTGAGCCCTCAAGGATATGATATCCCACTCTTTTCCACTGTCTTGCAGTGTCCACAAAACGGGTACACTACCCAGTCTATTCGTCTCGACCCCTGCCCTCGGTGGACATTCTGTATCATTGGTCGTATGACTTAGGGCTGGGAACGGGCCGCCCGAGCCGGTCCTGAGGGATGATCAATTGAAGTCTTCTTATTCCCTTCCAACTACCGGAAAGGCTGCCAAGAGTTTCAGGCCAAGGAAAAGATACCAGAAACGCCATGATATTCTACTGTTCATTGCGGCTCTTGGCCAAGCATGTTTGGTAACCCGACAATGTGGTCAGCTCATGACCCGATCTCCTTGATGACAGCCGCATGAACGACACACTTAAGCGAGAAATAGGCGAATGCAAGCAACAGGCGACAAGGACTGCGAGATTGGGATGTGCCTTGTGGGAAGAGCAGCCGGTGGGCGGTGACACTGCCGAATGCCACCTACGTGCCCCTTGAGTCGCCTGACAAGCCGTAGGACCCTTGCTATGCGGACCACGGCATTGGTAACTGGGGTCCAGGTTGCTTGAAGTCATATACCCTGGCCACTAGGATCGCCTCTTATTGGGAGAACAACGCTATGGTCTCGTGCCTGCACTTACGAGCTTGCCCCCCTCATAGGCTCATCAACGGCGTGGATATCCACACGTTCGTCTTACACATTGTGGAGGCTGCATGGGATGAATCATGTTAGAAAGTCGTCACAGTGTGCGAGACTTCCCAACCCCCTTTTGCTGGTGGAGTTCAACGGAGGCACGGCTTGGTTGCATCAACTACGGCGCCTTGTTTCGTGGTCAGCATTGGACGTTTGATTGTCTGCTCTTAGCTCCAAACCGGGATACAGCTGATCATACCCCCAAGCGAGATATGCGTTTAAATAGACAGAGAATTGGTTTGAAGCTGCTCGCTAATTCTCGGTCACAGACACCTTCATCATCCCATTCAACCAACAAATACCTCAAAAGAAAAGAAGAAGAAAACACGCACAGTATGTCTACAACAAAGAACGAGCACCTCCCCGCCCTCCCCTCGGATCTCACGGCCGAATGGTTCGGAGCCAAGCTCGGCCATCAGGTCAAGTCTGTGGAGAACACGCGCAGCATCTGGGGCACGGCGTCCAAGCTGTTCTACACCATCACGTACGAGCATGAGAGCAGCGAGGAGAGGCCGACGCACGTCTGCGTCAAGGGCGTCTTCGACCCCAAGATGATTGAGGCCCAACCTTGGACCGTCAGCCTGGCCCAGCGCGAGGCCGAGTTCTTCACAAAGGTTGCGCCGACGGTCCACCACATGTTGTTCCCCAAGGGGTGGTGGAGCGGCACCAGCGAGAAGCAGGGCATCGCCATCATGAATGACCTTGTGAGCGAGGGCTGCACCTTTCCTGCAGAGGTTGCTTCGTACTCGGTCGAGCAGGTCAAGAATGGTGTTGAGCAGCTGGCTGGTCTTCACGCGCAGTACTGGGGTCAGAGCCAGGACGATCACCCCTGTAAGAGACCCCATTCTTCTGTCCCGGTTCGATATCTAACATGTATATAGGGATCTGGAACAACTACGACCCAGCCATGAAGTTTATGTGCATACCCTGGGATGAGGTCGTCCGCAGGCCCGGTCGCCCTCAGCTGCCCGAGTACCTCATGGACGGGACACGGTGTAATGAGGCTCTTGACCGGTACTATGCCGAGCGTAACCCCCGGTTTAGGACCCTTCTCCACGGAGACACGCATATTGGCAACATCTACTTCACGGCTGATGGTAAAATTGGCTTCCTGGACTGGTCTGCCTTCCACTTTGGGTCCTGCTTCCACGATGTCGTCTACCACATGACGGCCATGCTGAGCGTCGAGGACCGCCGAGCCCACGAGATGGAGATCCTGGACCACTATCTTGAGACGCTGCACCGTCTCGGCGGGCCCAAGTTTGACCGACACAACGATCCGGAGGTCATGATCGAGTACCGGCGCTCCTTCATGACGAACGTTATCTGGCTCATCTGCCCGGATGGTCTGCAGACCAAGGAGCGTATTGCAGCCCTGTGCGAGAGGACTGTTGCCACTTATGATGACCACAAGGTTATTGATGTTATTCTCAACCAGCCCAAGCCGGAGTCTTGAGAGGCAGAGACCCGTGAGACTTTATTGGCGTATGAGAAGAAGAGATGTAGATAACACTAGTATCGAAGCATGCCGTGTCATTTATGATTTTCACTCAATTGTCTTTATGGAACTATATGTGATTCATTGTCAAGTGGTTATAGTATTTACGGTGTTTTACAGCATTGGGTTTTAATGCTGTCATGTGTATCACTGTGTTCTTTGATATTGTGCTCCACAACTCCTCTTGGAGGCGTCATTGACATCAACAATTCATTATCAAGTATCGACACTGAGTGTCTTCAACTTGGTTGAACTCAATTGGCATGTTTCCCTCAGTCGGGTATTTTCACCCCTTCCACTAGGAGTTTCACATCTGTAATGAAGTAGAGAAAAATGAATAGACGGGCCGACATGGTGGTACATTGCGCTATGCGTATCCTGGTTGGCAGGGATCTGGACATGGGTCAAGACGACGTACGAAAGGCTATTTGCTACCTGTACTAGTTTACTTGCAAGGAATAATTCCATCTATGGAACCTCCTTATCTTTATCAAGCCCGGTCTCATACTTGTCAATCATCCTGGCTGTCCTCGTGGGTTTGGATGAGTTTCATCTGATGGCTAGCGTTATGCATTTTTTCTATTTTTTGGATGTAGTCAATAACTTCTCCTTGGCCATCTGTGATTATGAGCATCGTGTTGACGATGCTTAAATTCACTTATCCTTAGTATAGGTAATATTAACAATAGATATATTAATAATATTTAAAAGTACAAGTCCACGCCAGTATGCACTCTTAAGTACCAAGTAAATAACTACTAAATAATTTCGATAATCTGCCTCCCTTCTACATCCATGCTCTCTGTATAGTCCTGATTTCCGCCTTGCAACCTACCGACTAGAGCCTGAGCAATCTGAGCTCCAGCCACAGTCATCCCGCGAAACCATTCCTCAGAGCTTGGCTCAAGCCCGTACTTTTCATAGTTTCCCTCTACCCAAGAATACAACCTAGCATAGCTGGTCTCGTAACCCTCTCCGTCTTTGAGAGGGATATATCGATCGTTCGGATCGCCAAAGTGCCTTCCATAACTAAATGGAGCGAACCCAAACTTGCCGACTCTGACAAATGGCCCATTCTCTGCGGTAGGGTACAGAATCAAACCAGAAAAGCCGAAGTTGCAGTAGTAAAGGGGGACCAGGAAGAAGCGATCTTCAACAATACAGACCTGATCCATGCTGGGTAACGGGATCCAGCAGTCACTCGTCGAGACCACTTGGGGTGTGCTGGAGTTTAGGTGACTCGTTTTCTCTAACCCTGCAGGGAGCGGACGGTCCCAAATGCATGTAAGACCAGGTGAATGCAGAACCCTCCCACCGGCAACGACAAGTCGACTTGTTTCCGAATCCAAGAGAGCCTGGGACAAGTGGCACCGCAGGCGGATTGAGCCATGTTCGACCTTTCCGAATGGATCATGGCCCTCGCAGACTGTGGAAGCATCGACCAAATCGACCAACTTGTGCAGCGGGGGCTCGTAGCTTGACCAGATGGAGCATCCCACTGAAGCCCACGACCAGGACGGGGCCAGATATATTGCACTCTGTCCGGCTTGGTAATCTCGAGTTGACCAGCAGAGGGTAAACCAAAAGTCGTTCCGCCAGTGACCGGCAAGGTAGTCCTGGGGCGATAGCTTCATCCTGGTCTGGAAGTATCTGGCAACAGCAGATATCGCCGGGAGCTTATCTTCAACGTCGGTCAAGGCAAGCCGGGAGTACATTTCCGTGAAAGTTTGCCACTGTCTCACCGCTGGATCTTGCTCTCTGTCTTGAACGGATAAAGAACCCTGGGTAGAAGTGGCAAAATTTGTTTTCCTCACTATGCCCGCGGCATATATCGGTAAACGCTCCCCGTCCTGGTGAGGGCGCTCTGATGATTGGTTGGTAAAACACTCCCAGTAAATCTGAAAATTGGTAAAGTGGATGACCCTTGGTGATAGCATCCTTTCTTGGAGTACCCAACCACGTGTGCTGAGAGGCGCCGAGTTGAGGAAATGTCCAATGTCGCCAGCGAATACAATGTCAGCAGGCGCGTCTGGTTGTGCATGATCAGGAAACGCCTGGTTCAAGGCTTGCTTAATCCGTGCTCTTAGGGGTTCGAAAAACAGGCCATCCGCTGCTGTTTTTGCCCCGGTGGCGGAGATATTGCATGTCCCGTTTGCGTATATCTGGTTCATGATGGCGAGTTCAGATAGTAGTTCGTCTTTGGAGTCTCTGCCTTGATCAATGCAGATAGCGTCGATCCACAAGTAGCGGAAACCGAGGCACCTTGTTACAAAAATAGCATCTGTAAATGTCTTGGAACCTGGTAGGTCTAGCAATGAGATCGGGATCGCTTCCAAAAATTGTGACAATGTATCGCTTGTAAGCAAGATGGTCGGGTTGGGATCCCACCTATGGCTCAGGGTTAGGTACTGAGGACGACTCGTGAGATGGCTGGTTTCGCAGAGGCGAACCTTGGGCATAGCCGCAAGGGAAAGCTGTTCAAACTCGGCTTCAGAGGTCGGTGGTGCTAATATGCAATCAGGATCCACATCGATAAGCCTCTTGGGAAGCTGGAGATCCAAGTTTGTATTCGCATTGCAAGCTGAATGTGATTTCTTGCAAGCAGAGAGCCAGGATATAATTTGGTTGAGAGAGACCAGTGACCATGTTGATTTGGGCTCGGAGGTGTGCTGGGCAGGCTCGTCGTCGACTATAGTGTCAACGTAGGTATTGATGGAGGGCGTGAAACTTACTGCCCCTACTGTTGTTGCGTTTAATGTGAATTAGGTTTCGTAGTAGACTACGAGTGCTGACAGAGCTAGGCGGATCATGAGCGTTGGATGTCAAGGTGACGAATTTCTCGTCACCCCAAGCAAAGAGCCCCGCTCTGGTGGCCGGGGGAACCGAAGCCCAAAACTCGTGATCAAAAACAAAGTCGAGCATGTCACAAAGCGGGCATCTGGGGTCGAAGGAAAGGGATATTTGGGAACTGTGATCCTGATGGAGGCCCAGAGGGAGAGCCAACTTGAGGAAGTCTTCGCAAATATGGCAGAATTTGGCCGGCGGCATGGTGTCAGGCATTGCGAGGGTGATAGAGAGGAACTGAAACTGGACGAGCTCGTTGATGGGTGTGATGATACTTGATCCCCTCAGCTGACGCCGAGCGTAAGTGTGGCGGTGCTAAGACGTGGATATTCGCTCCGTACAGTCAAGATTGAACTCGAAGTGAGTGAGGCAAGGGAAATGTAAGGTTTCTCTTGAGGGAGCTATCAAGCACGGCGGCACCCAATCAAAGATTGACACATGAGCAGTCCGTTGTAAATTCAACATCCAGTTGCCGAGTGGCGGTGTGATGCATAAAGGTGAGACGAACTGCCAAGTTAAAGCACGTGACATACACGTGTGTCCCTGACGAGCTCTCTCAGGGCAGTCGGCAGTTACTCGGCTGAGCAAAGGTCGGTTCCTGAGGTAGGTCCATCACATATCGCATCCTTGACTATGAAGTTCTGATATCTCGCCTTCTGGAGAGCTTGGATGCCCGGCGCCTCTTCCTTGCCAGTTGAATTATTTCCCACAACTCTTTGTTGGCCTGTTGTCTCAGTTTAGCCTACGGCTGCTCAAGTGAGTTTATGAAATTGATCAAAAGTAGCTGAATGAAGGCGGTGCTGTCTGGAACGGACGTCATAAGTCTGGTTCTGTGATCCAAGATTGGCTGACTTGCCAGTCTAGATGATATCGCCCTGCTTCGAGGCCTTGCTTCGTATATAATCACCAAGATTAGAGTCATCTAAAACCTCAAATTTGTAATTTTACAAACCAGGGTATAGAAGGCTAGGACCGGCCAATATTGGTACAAATAAACAGCTTTTAACAACTGTCTTCGCTTAGTGAGCTAAACGCTGATTATCCAACTGATATTCTTTTACTCAATCAAACGAGGAATATTTTCGTTTGTTATTTGGTTCCGATCAACACGCTGCTCAAGAGCTGGCCTGGTAGCAAGCTCAGAAATATGTTCAGCCGCACTCCTTTTACTTTTATATACCACTTTCAGTTCTCACTGGGATGCTCAGCTGATAACAAACCCTAAAACCTAAACCGCTAGCGCCCAGGAAACCCAGATTCAGCCGTGACATAGTCTAGCTCAAGCCTCCGCCTCGCTCGGTCACAGCCTCAACCGATATGTCTTGGTCTGGCACTAATTGGTTGACTTTCAGCCATCTCGCTCAGTGGCTCACAAGTGTGTCGAGGCCTCCGTGGACCTTCAAGTGTGATCCCAGCTCTCAAGCGGGTATAAATTCTTGATTGAAAACCCCTCCTTCGACCTGAATTATCTTCTTCATTCCAACTGCAATCTACACTGTTCTCCACTTGCATATACATCAACATGGGCAACAAGGAGCTTCCAGCATACATCCGAGCACCAAACCTTGACTATGAGCCAGACAAGGCAATTCGTCTCGGTCACATTTGGCGAAGTCCTCGAGACCCTGGCTCCTTCTGCGGACAACCTCTGGCCATCCCTAGAGGAATGGAAACCAACTATACTTACAAGGCGCCGTGGTCCATTGGCAAGGGTCGATCAACTCGTGGATCAGTTGGCGTCTGGGCAAAGTTTCTCCAAGTCGTGGGAGTGACGGCGCAGGCCAATTTCAACTGGAACAATGCCGACGACATGTCTCACACCTTTGCGAGGCTGGACACATACTCTATCGAGCCGACACCGGAATACCTCAAGGCGAGCATCGAGGCCGTGGCAAAAGATGCCGCTATGAAGGGGGAGCATCTCTACATGATCACCGGGGTCAAAGTTGCCCGTGGTGCTGTGGGAACGATCTTCTCTTCAAGAACCGTCGGCGCCAAAGGCCGCGTGGGTGCCAGCGGCGCTTCCCAAGGAGTCGACGCAGAAGGAGGACCATACTTTGACGCCTCGCGGAACGAATACAGCGACGTCAGCTACGGAGAGTCATCAGACTTTGTCTTTGCGTACCGCGTCCGAGAGATCCGCTACCGCAAGGGAGATTACAAGTCGGGTGTTGGAGATCATATGGATGTCACGTGGGGTGCTGGTATTCCTCTGGCGGTCGGCATGTGTGAGGCGTTTATGATTGATGTCAATCATGTGAAGCTTGAGAGTGCTGATGTCGGATATGATGATGGCTTTTCTGATGGAGCCATGTCGTTCATTGATGATGACGGAGAAGAGTGTCTTTTTCTTGCTTAGCATGTGGCTTTGACGTTTGGCTTCCTATTCTCACTGTACTTTATTCATTTGTACGAGGTTGATGCGTGTGTAGAGACGAATAGAGTTAATTGCCCAGTATCATATTCCTCAACGCCATGTCAACATCAACCCACGCCTCGCAACATCATCACCATCAATCAATAAACTCCCAAGTCACCCATTCATCTTGAAGCGAGAACTCTGAAGGGAAGATGTCTGCTGCCCTGGTCTGCTCCTGATAGCTGACACGACCTCTTTCACTATCAGGACAGACCGGGAACAGGCATCTGGCATGGTCATCCATGACCCTATGTGGGATCTTTTCTCTTGCTGGAAGAACAGAGGGGACTAGACCATCAGCTTGTTGTGCTGCTCTACCCTCCACCTTGTAAAAGTACCACCAGTCATTTGGATTCATCAACCTTTGAAGGCCTGCAAGACTAGATAGACTATTAGAGTGATGCCATGATAGAATGTGTGAGCTGGTAGTCTTACTAATAAAGTGTCTCCAAACCTGCATGACGCCTCACGTCAAAGTTCAACAGCGTCTCATAGCTGTAGCTCCGCACCTCGGCCCTGACGAGCCAGTCCCCGGTGAGCCGTATTTCATTGTTGCGTGCCACGTGCTCTGAAAAGGTAAAGGCACGGACCCAGCGGCCGTGGAGAGGCTGGATCTGGGGGTCCTCGAAATCCGGAACAGGGTGAAGATACCAGTTCTTGATGCCGTCGCGACCCGTGAGCTGGTCCACAACGTCGATGGCCATGAATTCAAGGAACATCTCCCAGGGTGCCAGATCATGTGCTCTGCGAATGTAGTTCTCGTAGGGCATATGTTTTGACATGATCCTCCAATTGAAGATGCGCTCCCTGGCTAATAGTTCATCGGCGTGCAGCCGCGGGACGAATGGGGTCGCCTGAGTTCAGGTGGGATCAGCGGACCGTACTCTGAAACCATGTTGCAAGACTTGTCAGAACGGTCAACGAAATGAAGGGGAAAGAAGGTGGAAAGCTATCTAGTGGCAATGAGAGGGGAGGGTAGCCTTTTATTGTAAATCTTCTGGTCATTTTGTTGGGAAGCGCCCAAAGTTGAGAGGGGTGCGGGTGAAACTATGGCTAAGATGATGACGCTTTTCTCCTTGACATGCTATGCTTAATGATGAATTATATTCGCGTGTATATTCGAGCAGAAAGAAACGCTGGTGTGTACTTGACGCACGCTCTACTGTACATAGTCAGAGTTATCATATCTCTCATACACTCTGGAACTTCTTGTCTTGCTAGATGACCAGAGAGAAAAGGGGGCCTGTAGGGAAACACAACAAAAGTGCAGGATGACATTAGTATGGAGGAGGGAAAGATAGCCATGTCTCCGGAGACGCTTTGCTTATCAAATACTGTTTCATGGATTCTGCGGGTTGCAAAGTCAATCTTGATACCAGGCCGTCAGTGGACTTGAGAGCCAGGGCACACTCCCCCTAGTCATGTCCACGCTTCTATTACTCCTTAAATGCACAAATCTATGGAGGAAAATAGCTTTCTTACTGCTCCTGCGTTACTGCGGATTTCCACCCTTCACCTCCGCACTCCGAACATCATGAACCTATGTCGTGACGAGTTTAGGCCGACGCTGCGGAACTCCGCAAAGGCACCAAACCAACCTGGGAATTTCGCAACAGAATGTGCGGTTGACTTTACCACTATAGAATATCGTATCCAATGTCTTAGCAAGAAACTCCAACTATAAAAAGGCACTGGTTCTGGCATCGAGAGTGAGTACCAGTTCCAAACCACTCTCACATCTTTACACATTACTTGACTCCTTCTTGTACCTGACACTCATCCAACATGTCCAACAACCAAGAAACCGTCGGATACCGTGTCTTTGGCATGACCAAAACTTCCCACAAGGCATCGTACCCTACCATCTCCCCCTCCAAACCATCCCTGTCCCAGGCCGGCAAGACTGTTCTCATCACCGGCGGTAGCGGCGGTATTGGCTTTGCAATTGCCCGTGCGTTCGGCGAGGCTGGCGCAGAAAAGGTCATCATCGTGGGTAGAGACGACGCCAAAGCTGGCTCGGCGGCAGAGCAGCTCAACGAGCAGAACCAAGGTTCTGGTACCGTCTTTGAGGGTAGAGCCTGCCAGCTCGATGACTCTGAGAGCATCGATAAGCTCTGGGACAAGTTCGAGACAGATGGCATCAAGATCGACGTTATCGTGTTGAACGCCGCAATGACAGGCCAGTTTGGTCCTATCGAGAGCCTTGGTTGGAAGAAGGTCTGGAAGGAATTTGAGGTCAATGTTCGGTCGTACCATCAATTCTGCGACCGACTGCACCAGAACGCCCAGAGCCAAGGAGGCAAGGTAAGCTACCTGACTACCAGGACCCATCTCCTCGAGTTCATGTCTTTGATTAACGCATATGCTTTCAGAGGTACATCGTCAATGTTTCAACCTCGGCCATCCACGACTTTCCGGCAGCGTCATACGCACCAAGCTACTCCCTTACCAAGAACTCGGCTGCTCTTCTGCTCCAGCAGATCGCCAGGGAGTGGAAGGTGTCGGAGATTCAGATCGTGAGCTTTCATCCTGGTGCGCTCCTCACCCCAGGAGCCACGTCTTTGGGGCTCGACGAGACCTCTCTCCCATGGGACGATAGTAAGTGAATACCCAGCAAACTGGAATTCAGCTGACAACTAATCTTCCACTCAAAGTCAGTCTTCCTGCGTCTGTTGCTGTGTGGGCCGCTTCCGAAGAGGCCGCCTTCTTGCACGGCCGGTTCATCTGGGCTCCCTGGGATGTCGAGGAGCTCGCGTCAGGTGAGATTAGAGAGCGGCTCGAGAGTGATGAGAAGTTTCTGCGGATCGGAGTCCATGGCCTTGAAGCACCCAAAGACATCTTGTAAACAGAACAGTCATCTGTAGCGATGCACTTGATTAATGCGTCGTCTAATAAGCCGGAAGCGATTTGTCCCCCCTCAACCCCCATCTCTTGAGTGTTGCCTTGTCACCACCAAACCACTCCTCCAAGGCGTCCAAGCCGCGATAGGTGGCGCAAATCACTCTGCCAAGCTCGTCAAAGTCTTCAGGGTCGGCGCCTTGTGTGTCATGACCAAAGGTGGACATGGTGAGCTCGAGTCGCCGGGACGTTTTCCATATCTCCCGCCATTCGGCCGCTGACCTAGCCTCCCACAGAGCTGCTTGGGCTGTGAAACCAAGCTGAGCTACTCTTCCTTCGCAGTCCCAGCCAAGCTTCAAGAAGGTGTATACGCCCGAGACGGTTTCGGCAAATACTACCGTCCGTCTCACACTTTCCTGTCGTATCCAGTCTGTCCACTCTTTGACCGGTCCAAACGGGCTAATTGTTTGCCTCAACTTGTCCGCCCATGCTGATAGTCGCGCTCCATCGCGCTCTGCCTGAGCTTGTTGGGTGATATCGCTAGTTGAGAAGAGTCGGATGCACTGGTAAATAAGCAGTGCTTGCACAGGAGGGAGTAGATCAAGCTCTATCGGGGGGTTGCAGGTCATGGCAGCTTCAACTGCATCCACCAACAGCCCTGCTCGCCGCACAATCTCGGATCTCACAATCGCCACATTGGCCGGGTTACGCATGGCGTGCAAAGCACTTGCCGCGAGAGCGTCCTGAAGGACAGTGGAAGCCCCGACTTGAGTGTGGTGAATAAAGGCAGTGTGGCCGGCCTCTGCTAGTGCGCAGGCTTGTGCAGCGAGACGTCTTCCTGCATACTCGGAACGGGCTTGGAACCTGCTGCCTGTTGTGATGGTTCCGTCGTTGGGGTCATCAACGATTGAAGTTTGCTGTGAAGTGCTGTTTGTTGGAGGCGTGATTCCCAGGTCTAGCGGTGATAGAACTCCCCCATGTCCGATGATATCACTGAGAAGAGACATCATGGCGGGTGACAGCGGCGGAGGAACAGAAGGTGTGGAGTTGGTAGAGAAAAGCATGAAATTGGTAGCATCAGGAGTCCCGATCCAAGAAGTGTCTTGGTATGGGAGGAGACCGGTCTCTAAGAAGGCATTGTCGACTGGAACTAATGACAGCGAACTATCACCGCCTTCATTGTTGGTAGAGGGACGACTATTTTCAGGAGCTCCCCAGGGATATACACAATTGACTCCTCGGGAGATGCATCGTCCACAGCATGGCAGTCCAAGGTCACAGCGTCGCTTCGATGCCACGCACGCGTTGCATGATTTCCGCCTCGTTGAGAGCTTGGATCGCATGGCGAAGAAAGAGAAGGAAGATATGAACGGGGACAAGATTAGCGCGTGATGAGAAGACACAAGCTGCGATGATTACGTGATTGGGCCAGGAGGACGGAATGGAACAAGGCTGTACCGATCCCGGGTACTTGAAGTCGAATTGAGCCAAGTTGGGGCAGGATGACCTGGTTCTTTGTAAAACTCCAAACACCATCAACTAAACTCTACGCGCTGCCCAACCATGGCCTCGCTTTCAAATCGTCATCCCCGAAGGCGGGTGAGGACAATGACAGCCTACTTCGACTCTACCGGATGAACCTGAAAGTTGAAAGAGGCCGACCCCGTCACGACGTTCATCGTGTTCCTCCTCTTCAGAAAATGGAAGCCATCGAGTTTACTCCTTTCCTCCGGTGTTCCGATCTTCAGCTGCTCGAGAACTTCGGGCACAACTGCGTAGAGAATCTCGAGACTGCCGTCTTCAATCTTGACAGAAATTCCAACCGCACCCTTGGCACCGAGACGTCGAGTATCTTCGGATTCACGAATACCCACTCCGTAGCAAGCATCGGCACCAACCTTGCCAAACAGTTTTCTCCCATAGCTGCTCATAAGCTCGGTGCAGAAACGTCCCGTCCCTCCAACAAGCTCAGGGTATCGTGTCATGGCGTTAAAAGTACGTGCGAGGTACCGAGTCCTCTGTGTCGTTGATGATGCATCCTTCTCAACCTCGTCGGCTGCTTTTGCAAAGAGAGCGAACATGCGAGCCATGTCGAAGAGCGGCAAGGCCGGTGCAGGGAGATTACACCCATCAATGCCCCACTTGATGTTCTCAGGGTCAAGTGAAAGTTCCTCCACAACCTTCTCGACCTGGAGCTGCATGGGATGGTCTGGCAGGTGATAATCCAAGATATCAACACCGAGGCCCTGGGCACCAGCCATCATGGCAATGTGCTTTCCGCTGCAGTTGTTGTAGATGCGGGTGGGCTCAAAATCGGCCTTGATCCAGGCCCGGTTCAAGTCATCCAAGATTGAGGGATGGCCGCCGCATCGAAGATACTCCTCTCCGGCATTGATCTTCTCGAGCATGCCTCTAGCGCGGGTGATGTGAATGTCCTCACTGTTGTGGGACGCGCACATGAGAGCGAGATCAGCGTCATCAAACCCAGCCTTTTCGAAGCCTCCGGTCTCGAAAACAGCCACTGCTTGGGCAGGTTTCACGGCTGACCTCACAAGGGTGATTCGGGAAGGGTTGCCGACAGAAAAGAGGATATTGCCCTCAGCGTCAGTCACAGCGACGTGGACGCCATGAGTGTTTTCGATGACGCCACCTCTGTCGGTGACGACACAATCTCGGTCAAGTTGCGTGGTTCGAGTCATGCTGGAATGTCGAGGTATAGAAACTTTGTTTAGGGGGGGGTTCACGATAGAGCCGTTGGTTATATCACGGGGCAAACTGACAAGACTTTTCTAGGCTCGGACACGGCACAACTATTGCACTACTCCTCAGATATGTCTTCTATTATCAACTGGATCCAACCCAAGGTCTACTTGTACAGGTTACGTAAAGTCTTGCGGTGAAAGGAAGGTCAAAAGCACACCATCTTTAGATGGTCCAACTACCCCTCTCGCCGAATGACTCCAACTTCCTTGTGAGGAATTGTTGGAAAACTGGGCGCTAGCAACTCCATACACCGATCTGCACTTGACCAGCCAGCTGTCACTTACAGTGGGTAACCCGGCACCAACACCACCCTTGTTGGCTATCCTCGCTTCTGTATAACCCTTGAGTGTGTGTGGGACGGGTAGTTCAATTGGCTCATCCTCAATGCAGATGGAATCCTATCACAAAGTTATGAGTCAGGAGTTCGATGAGTCAATTGAACAACATGACTTGCCTCTGCTCATTTCTGTACTCTGCCTTCATGGGTGTTAGAGCAGCCCCCTAGGATGATAAAGTCAAGGTTTTACAAGATATAGAAGTTTTACTGGATAATCCTCGTCGACCGCCCGTTTGATCAAGAGTGTAACTATGTACAATCGTCTCGGCTATGGCATTTTCTTTGAATTCTTAGTCCACGGCCACTTTGGGTCGAGATCATTTCAAGACAGCTTGATAGTCAGCGTAGAAATTGACACCGGGAGGTCAGGTCGCTCACCAGAAGGCATAACTCTTAGCAATCGAGCTGCTGACTTGATGGAATGTATCACATTAAAATTGGGTTCAAGAACCTTAACTACTATATCCGACTGCTTCTCGTTTCTTCACTTCCTCCCACCTACAAAGATGTAGACTTGACCCCGTTTGGCAGCGTCAATCTGTCAAACCCCCTTGCGAGCACCTCTTCTCCACCAGCCAAGAAGAATTCAAACTCAATATCAGGCTGGGCCTCCCTGTACAGTGCATTCTTCTCAGACGCCATCTTGAAGTTATAGGCAGCCTCTTCGTTACCGATAATCTTCTTGGGGATGCCGTTGGCCGCTGCGGCCTCGGCTTGGAGTTGGATCTCGCATGACCGCTCCAGCAGCCCAAACATGAACCCAGCCTCATCCACCGTATCGCCGCATGTGAGCAAACCGTGGTTCATCAGGATCGCTGCCTTTTTGTTTGACCCCAAGGCCTCGGCAATGTTGATGCCCTCTTGAGGCCCAAAGACGATCCCGTCGTAGGCATCGTAGACGGCAAGACTTTCATGGAAGTTGCAGACATCCTGGGTCAGCATATCTAGAGGACGGCCAAAGACTGACCAAGCCCTCCCAGAAACCCCATGTGCATGGCAGATGGCGTGGATTTCTGGACGCCGAAGATGAACTGCAGAGTGGATGTAGTACCCGGCCATGTTGACAGTTCTCCCACCCGTTGTCGGGTTAGGTGCACCACCAACAATCTCACCAGACGAAATGTCGATGCAAAGCATGTCCCCAGCTGTGAGCATGCCAAAATGTCGACTCAGAGGATTCATCCACATCAAATTTGGAAACTCAGGATCTCGAACTGAGATGTGGCCGGATTGACCCTCGACATAGTTTTGACGGGCAAAGTATCGAAAGGTAGCGGCCATATGAGTCAATATGTGCCTACGATGCTCTTTGAATGTTTCAAAGGTTGGGATGTCTAACGAACGGATTAGTTTTGGTCAAGCTGTTCAACGCGCCTAAACATACCTGGCAAGACATCTCCATGGGAGATTGCCTCCAAGGGCGTCTTCTTCGACTTGGTGCTTTGAGACATCTTTGAAGTCTCGTTCGCAACTATCGCGGATGGTGTCATTGTGAGATGGCAAGTTAAGAAGGACTCAAGGAGGATTAAGAGACAGTCAAGGCTCAGTTATCATGAAGATCCGTGGTTGCAAGCAACGTTGGGCAGCACGGGGCTACTTGAGAGAATACCACAGCTCTTAAGTATCCCAGTTATAGCTCTTTCATTCGTAATGGCGCCTTCCAAGTACGAATAACCTGCACCGGTTGAAACCGTGAGCATGCACCGTATAAACTAGGAAGACTCGAGATTAAAGTACTGCGACCTTTCATATCAACGAATTATCAGAGGGCCTAGTGTACAAATACATTCCCAGAGAAATGCAGCCAGCTCGCTGACAGGCCGTAAAGAGAAATAGGTCTACGTCATAAGATCCCTCTAATCACCACGCCTTCTAATAACTGCGGCGCCCTCTGATGTGCAGATAGAACAGTCCGGTTTTTCCTCTGGATGTACCCTTATCTAGCCTCCTGTGAGCGAAAACTTGCCCCTGTTCTCCGTTCCCGTGGTATACTCCGTCGGCTCCAACTACGAGCTTGCGCGGGAAAAAGGCTCCATCATCAACAGTCTCAGCCTCACAACCGTTGAGATAGGCCTCACCCAGGCCTCGACCACTATCAGCTGAAGCTTCAAGGCCAGGAAGGTGCGGGTATACATCTTCTCGCTGGTGTGTCATGTGGATATAGGTAAACCATGCAGTCTCTTTACAATCAGGCACCAGAAGCTTGCATGTCTCCAAAGACCCTTCCCTGGGATCTTGGAACATCTAGAAGTGTCTTGCGATCCATTTGTGATAGGGATCTTTGGCAAAGGGTGATTTGTTCTTCTTCCGTTTCAAACTCGACTCTGCTACCGCCTTGTTGTTGAGTGAATTCATGGTCGTGAGGGGTTATCCATATCAACCTCATGCCAAGCCTAGCCAATGGCCGAAGAGTGCACATGCACGAAGTCACGCGGCTGAGATTCCTTTGATAGAACTTGAGGGCAAGTGCAAGTTACTAACCAGTCATCTTGTGGTCCTATCAATGTCCCTCAGCTGAAAAACTGTGAGTCTGGGCGAGGGTTTCTAGTCGCTGTCAGCCAGCCACAGCATTCGTAACGGTTCCCCAGTTCTCGCACGGAGCGGCCCGTAGTTTAGCTTCAGATAGGTAGTTGATATGCAGACGAAACTCAGCTCGTCTCGTGCAGTGGTATGTGACTGTGAGTCTACCTCCATTTAGCTCTGCCGAATCCAATAATCACAACCCGGTGAGCCTGGGGCTGGCTGAAATACGTGATCATCACCTCAATGTTTCAGAGAAAGAGAGGGGTACAACCCGCGTGTAGATCATCGATTGGGCACAGCACTTTGTGGCGTGGCCAGAAGTTGTTCTTCCCCTCGGTCTAGATCGAGCTATTGAGTGAACCCCGGTCACTTGGCTATGTATCCTCACCACAGCCTCCGCGCCAAGATTTCCATACATTCTGGATACGAATACAAACACAGTGTTAAGAATGTGCGAGTTGAGACATTACCCTCGATCACTAGAATCACTCACAGTTATAAATATGGGTTGTGTTCCCAGGCCTCTTCCAATCTAAGCTACCTAGATATCCCAATCTCAACCGTTTCTACTTTGACCACACACCGTTGAACTTGTCACTATAAAATCGCTCCTAGCCATGGCACGGCACACAACCAGCAGAGCCTGCTCCAACTTGGCATGGAACAAGTCGGCTGGTTCAAGTCCAAGAAGATCCCCGTGTACACCCCCGGAGAGGTCGAGTATGAGAGAGCCGTCGCAAACAGTAACCTCTTGTACCGCTTCGCAAGACCAGCCTGCGTTCTCCAGCCCGAGCACAACTCTCACATCCGCATCATCATCGCCCGTGCCAAGGAGAAGAAGCTGCCGGTTTGCATCAAGAATGGCGGCCACTCTTATGCTGGCTTTTCTACCATCAATGATGGTATCTTGATTGATCTGGTCAACATGAAGAGGGTTGATCTTGATATCAAGAAAAAGACCGTCGCGATGCAGGCTGGTGCTCAATGGGGCCACGCATACAAGGAGCTCATCAACGATCACCATGACGGTTTCATCATCAATGGTGGACGATGTCCCACTGTCGGAGTGAGCGGTTTCACCCTCGGCGGCGGTCTTGGCCCTTTTACTCGAAGCTTCGGAATGGGTAGCGATACCTTGCTCGAGGCCACCATCATCACAGCCGACGGGGAGACCGTCACTGTCAAGAATACCGGCAACGCAAAGAAGGAGGAGCAAGATCTGTTCTGGGCACTTTGTGGTGCTGGTGGTGGCAACTTTGGCGTTGTGGTCGAGCTCAAGATGAAGCTTCAAGAGCTGCACGAAAAGGATGTTGTGGCTGGGAGGTTTACATGGTCACCTACACACTACGACAAGGTCCAAAAGGACTTTATGGACACCGTGGTCAAGTTCTACACCACCAACTGGCCAAACGAGATGACCATCGACAGTTCGTGGCTGTGCGATCTCAAGGATGGGAGGGAAGACCCTGCAGTTCGGTTCCTGGTCTACTACAACGGCATCGAAACCGATTTTGACAAGTTGATCGATGAGCATCTTGGAGGCGTTCAAGAAGATGGGGAAGAAAAGGAACTGCCAAAGCAGCTGAAGAGACGCACCCTGCAAGAAAAGTCGACGAGATTCCTCCATGAGACGCTTGTCGCTCAGTGGTCAGAAGAGACCATCAGGGCGTTTCCCTCGAACCCAACCTACAAGATCTACACGTCGTTTGTCTTTGGCAACGGAAAAGAAGACATCCAGAAGATCACTGAAATCATCAAGAAGGAGATGGAAGCGTTTAGGGAGAAATTCAAGGGCGAGCAGGGTCTGCTCCAGGTCACATGGATCCATTGCGGAGGCAAGGCGAGCGAGATGCAGCCCGATGCATCGGCCTATCCCTGGCGCGAAGGCGTCTACCACGCATACATCATGATTGATTGGCAGGAGAAGTTCCTGGAGCTCGACATGAGGGGCTTCTTGCAAAGGATGAATGAGAAGTTGAGACACTTCTCCCACTCAGAGCGGGCCGTCTTCATCAACTTTCCCGACGAAGCCCTCAAGAAGGACGCCCACGAGGAGGCATACTACGGGCTTAACAAGGAGAGGCTGCGCAAGATCAAGGCCTTCTGGGACAAGGACAACTTCTTTGGCTGGTCTCAAGGCATCCAGCTTCCGGTGCATCGCGACGGGGATGAGTGCGCTGACGCGGCCGGTCACGATGAGTTCCTGCTCGCAAGCAAACTGACGGACAAGATTGCCAAGGGTCAGTGGGAGACGTTTACAGCGCCCCCTATCAACGTGCTGGTCGGGGGAGTTCAGGGTGTTACTGGCTTTTCGTTTTGAGTCTGAGACAAGGGCGTTGATCATCTACTTCATTGACGGGGTAACCAAATTGCTAGAAGCATCAAAGGATAAACAGTGTTGGTCAATAGACAAACTGTCTTCTTGGCGCCAATAATGGTAGAGTGGCGCATCTGCCACCAACAACAATAATCTCCCCAACCCCTCCCATCCCAGAGGAACCAAATCCGGTTTCGTTGACATCTCTCGCCATCAACTTGATACTCAATATGTTGCGACGACTCTCGCGCCGTCTAGTTCCCTATTTCCGTGCCGCTAGCTTACGGATTCTCTCTCTGTGGCGACTTCTCCTCTTTGCCTTTGTCACCTGGACTCTCTTTGACACTCTACTCGTCCATCGCCGACTCGATGCGGCTGGACAACAAACTTACTTGAAGCCACAGAACCCCGTCCGGGTGTACATCGCAAGCCTACACTGGAACAATGAGCGCATTCTTCGCGACTCTTGGAACCAAGGCCTTCTCGATCTTGTATCAGTTCTCGGGCCTAGCAATGTCTTTGTGAGCCTGTACGAGAGCGGCAGTCGGGATGGCTCCAAAGACGCCATTGGCGAACTCGACAAGGCGCTGGGGATAATGGGAGTCCCGCGGAATATCACTTTGGACAAGACTACGCATGCGGACGCCATGGCATCACCACCCTTTGAGCCGGGGAATGGCTGGATCAAGACACCGCGTGGAAGGATGGAGCTTCGCAGAATCTCATACCTCGCCCAGCTACGGAACAAGTCTCTCCAGCCCTTGAAAGAAATGGCTCGGAGTGGAGTCGAGTTTGACCATGTTCTCTTTCTCGGCGACGTCGTCTTTACTGTTCGTTCTGACTGTCCATCTCTGGGGCAACACTGACTGATACAGGTCCCCGACGTGCTTGCTTTGCTCAACACTAACAATCAAGAGTACGCAGCCGCATGTTCACTAGATTTCAGCAAACCCCCTCGGTTCTACGACACGTTTGCCCTCAGGGATATCGACGGCCATGAACATGCAACGCAGACCTGGCCATACTTTCGGTCGTCCAAGTCCAGAGCTGCTATGAAGCGAGGCGAGCCTGTTCCTGTCAGCAGCTGCTGGAACGGTATGGGTAATACAGCCCTCATGTCCCTATACTGTAAAAGGCTAACTGACTCTTTCTCCAGTCTTTATGCCTGCAGCTTCATTTGTTGGCGATCATGCACTCACCTTTAGGCCCATCGACGACTCTCTCGCAGCGAAACATCTCGAAGGATCCGAGTGTTGCCTCATCCATGCTGACAACCCAGAGTCAGAGACGAGAGGTGTTTACCTCAACCCCAATGTCCGCGTCGGATATGACCGCCGTGCCTATGAGTTGGTTCACTCTGACGGGTCCTGGCTCACCCACATTCAGATTTTGCACGGCCTTTGGAAGAATAGGCTGACGAGGTGGTTCACGACGCCATGGTTCAAAGAGTGGTGGGTTCGGAGTTTGGAGCGTGCGTGGAGGAGGCAGCATCCTGGCCGTAGTGAGAACGGGATGATGTGCATCATCAATGAGATGCAGGTGCTCGTTCAAAATGGATGGGCCCACGTTTGAATGATGCTTTTGAATATTCAGAGTGGACGAATCAACCATCTTATATTCCTTCAGGAGACCGGCCCTTGAGGTCAGACATGTGCGTCCACACCCACTCCTCCGAGTCTAGAGTTGAAGCCCCTACGTTTACTAAGGAAGACGACTTTGAAGTCACGGAGATATTTGAGAGAGACTTCTATGTTAGTTATAACTTCTCTGGTGGAGGTTTTACTGGAGAATCTATTGATATTCAACAATGCTACAACTTGTTGGGCCGCATGAAGCATTGTGAACCCAGGGGTAACAACAGATTTTCCACGGTCCTTCGTCACAAGAATAAGTGCAAAATTTACATAAAATCTGACTTAGAGAACAAGGTTTGAACACAGATTTCTTCAAATCCAGTGGGACCAGTATACAACCCGTCATATTGTTTATGCCATGATAGCTCAGGGTATTATCTAGTTGGTCAAATACCTAGACACAGCGGCTTAACAGCAGCAAGCAGAAGCAAATACTGTTTGAACAGCTAACCAATCATACAGTAGAAGGATTCTAGTCCATTTGTTGGTTCACCGTCGGCATTTCTTGCAGACAATCTTGGTGGTGTGGGGTTGGAGCCCTGAGCCCTGGTTGTTCTCGGGAGGAACCCGTTAGATCTGTGCTCCGATTTGTCCATAGGCAGTCTCGAATAGATCTATTGGGCCTTTTGGATTATGATTGGCTTGTTGGTACCTTGACGCTATCTGCAACCAGTTGTCAACTGAGCAGTGTATATATAGTTCAAGAGTTGTGGGGAACACAACGTACGATTAGATTAGGCGAAGTCTTTATATTCCTTTATATTTGAGTTGGGTGACATGATTCCTTCACTCTGGCTATCCTCCACGTAGAGTCTGTTTAACCAAGCAGGTCTATTCATCAAGAGAGCATAATGTCTTGTGATAGTGGCGTAAACAATGAGAACCTGGCCACTGCTTTATAGAATATAAACATTCTAGATTATGTACGCGGCAAGACTGCAAAACTACAATAAACCATGAAGCGTAAATATATGTTTAAGAGACTAGGAGTTTGAGCTGTTATCTTCCAAAGTTTGACAGCTCTGTATATAGGGTAGGGCCACTCTATCATTTAACATCTCGGTCACGGCGGAAGGCATAGAACGTTGGTCTCTAATTACATCATGTGTAATCACAGAATCTCAATGGGAGTATGGCATGGGAATGTCACTTTCTGATGGGTCAAGGGAGTCTTTACTCCCTTAGTTGTGGAAAAGACGTCCACGTCAACTCAGCCATCTCGCAGCTATTCACACCCGAATCTATCAACAGCCACAAAGACCGACAAGGTGTGGTATTGCCCCATAAAACGAGACAGGGGTCAATATCAAAACAACCAATGCCAGCGAATTGTGGGCCACGCAAGCCATCAGGCATATACGAAAGAGCCTAGTAAACAACCAAGGCGAAGGACGATCAAGATGCATCTCGAAACAGGCCAAATCTCGGTGTACGACTCATGAAATGTTCAGCCGCATGCGAAAATAGATTGAGCGTCTGCTGTCTCTGATTCGGACGACAATTGCAGACCGGTCATTTCCGCAACAATATTTGCCGGCCTCCACGTGGAGTGTGGCTAATGTAGGAACCCGGCGGGAAGCGACAAATGTATTCATTCCCGTTCATCTCCGGCCAAGCAAGCAAGGAGTCTATTCTGAGCCTTGCACTGCTTTCAGACACATCATCATCGTCTCCGGCTCCGAAGCGGGCGAGACAAAGTCACAGACGCAAGGCCGGCCTGATCTCATGGAGGCTCGAGCTGCTGCGGGCGCAAAGGATTGCCTTGCCTCAAAACCCAACCCATCTGGCATCTAGTAAACCTCTTTGGTCACGGGAGACGCCAGCATGCGCGTCCTGACTTGTCAATTCGTCAGATAGATTGCTGCTGCCGTGTGGGACCGGAGAGGCTGAACATAACAAGATACATGTATGCCAGGGATCCAGCTTCAACGCAAGACGCATGCGGCAATTTGCAACGGGCATGACGTCTTCTTCTTTAGAGAGCTCAGATTACAGGCGGCCGACCACCGTTTGCTTTGCTTTTTGCGGGGGGGCTGGACGGAACTTGACGGGCTCAAGATGCCAATGTCTCAAGTCAAGGGTCCTTGTCTCTTCAGCAAGGCTCTGGGTTTATGTCGCGCATATGAGCGATTCGCCGATCCGACCAGGTAGCTGAACGGAAAAAAAAAAAAGTTGACCTGACTGTGGCAAGGGTCTTTATGCGACATGCAACCTTGCAGCTGCAGTGTCATCTAGCATTGGCTGATCGCCTGGCCCCTAGATCCTAGCCGAACTTGGCGCCTCGGGAGTTGTTCTGGTGTCTGGGGAAGAAGAAGAGGGCTGGTCAAACCAGGGTGTGAGCCAGCCAGGTGATGTGTCCAGGGGAGGGATCGTTGACGAGATCTTGCCCCTTGTTAGCCGCTCTGCCGTCCACCCCCTTGTTTCTCTCCCATGCCATGCTATCCTGCCATCTCATCGCGCTGCTCTCCCTCTGCACCCGATCTGCATCCACCATGATCTGAGCCCGGGATGCTCGGCGAGATGACATGCCGTGGAGGAATAAGCGCCCACTCCATCTCGGTGCGACAGAGAGGACCTTTGGCACCTGCAACGGGCACACTATGGCATCCATCCAACCATTCTAGACCCCCAGATCTGAGACAGGCAGGTCTGTCTGCTCAGATGCTTGCTTGCTTCCCTCACCACCCACTCCAGTCGGCACCGGTCCCCATTCGCCCGATCCGCCGAGCCCTCTATTTCCCCATGGCCCCCTTTCACTCATTGAAACACGCGTAGATCCAGACACAATAACCCATTGTCGCGTGAGCTTTGTCTTAGCTTGAGACATGTCACCATCAGAGATCGAAAGGTGCGTCTCAGAACCTGACTCGATTGCCGGCTTCAGCCTCTCTCATCAAGCTACCCGAATTCCTCGGCCTCGGCAATTGGCAGCGGAGCAAGTCGTCCTCCCCCTTCTTACAGCCCATGACCTGATCCCACCAAAATGTCTTGGACGTCGTCCCCCATTGAGACACCTGGATGCTCTCGCACAGCAGTAACAGCCCCTGGTCCGCACGCCATCCATGCCATGTCATGCCATGCCACCTCGATCCGCGCCGCACGTACCCCGGCTTTTCTGCACATGGCTTGTAGATACTCGTAGGGCCCTCCTTGTTTTTAGAGGCGGCTGTGGCGGACTCTTCGTTGACCGGATATCCGACCGGATGCACCATGGCACATCATGGACAACTCATGCATTGGCGTCAACGCCAGCATCATTGAAGTCAACAGTGTGAATGAGCATGACACGGAGTGATTCATCCAAAGGTGATAATTGCAGAGACGGAGGAAATGTTCAATTTAGTGCTATATTACAGTACAATTTTGTTGCGCGGGATATAGTAACGATTGCCGATAGTTCCTTTTTCATCTTGTTCGTCCCCGCCCGCCACCAAAAAACGCCTGATGAGTGAATGATATCCAATCCCAATCTAGTATGCCGCCAATCCTTTGTGATATTCATGCCGGGTTGACCAGCCCCCTCATGCACCATCCTCCACCGTAGGCCTCTTGTACGATGAGCCCCCGTCCGATCCATTGGACACACTGGCAGAGTCGCGATTGCCCTTCTCCTTGTTGTCCCACACTGAGCTGGCCGCCGTCGCCGAGCCGCTGCTGTTGGCGTGCTCCGCTAGTTTCTTGGCAGCTGAAAAGATGGAAAAGTCCTGGGTGATGCTTGTCACGATGCTGCTGCCATCCTGGGTCGAGGTCGTCTTCTCCGTCTTGCTATGCTTGGTGTCGAGGTTGAGGCGGCGAAGGGCCTCGCTAATGCGGTCGCGCCTAGCCTGCTCCGACTCAGGCTCGGGAGACGCAGTCTTCTGTTCTGGCTTGAGGACAGGCGATGGTGGCTCAGCACCAGGGTGACGTCCGGTCTCGAGGAAGCTGGCCTTCTCAGCCTCCTCGCGGGCAGTATCCTCCTTGTGCTGCTTCATCTTTTCATCGAGGGTCTTGGGTGCGGTAGGGTCGGGCACCGGCTTGGGCTCCTTCTTTTCCCGACGGGTGAGCTCAACTTCAAGGACACGGGTGCCCATGGGCACCTTGGTCTTCAGGCCATCATCGTCACGGTCATAGTAGAGGGCCCAGATACCGGGGAGCTCTTCGACGGCGCAGAAGCCCTCCCAGCCTTCGCATGTCATGCGACGATCCTGCTTGGTGCAGTCAAAGGGGCCGGTGATGTGACCCTCAGTGTCGGCACGGACGCCATACTTGACCTGGTAGGTGTTCTTATCGACGTAGATCCAGTTCAAGAATGGAGGGTCATCGCTGATGGTGGTGACAAGGCCTTCGTACTCGGTATCAGGGAAAGGGAGGAAGTATCCTGAAAAGGCATAGCCTTTGCTGACATTGTTCTTGGGGTCGTGGTTATACAGCGGGTGTTCATTGGCGATGTAAAGCTACGAGGCATCATGTCAGTCATGTCATTGTTGAGTGTCTTGAAGGTCAATCTACCTTGGAGCCCTTGAGAACAACCAACTTGTTGTTGATGTCACGGCTTCTGATGGAAGGCTTGACGCAAGAGACGACCAAGTTGCATCGTCGACCACGATGCTCTTCGCGCTTGCTCTTTGCCTGACTCTGTCGGATAGCCTCTTGTGTGCCCAGCATAGCCGGACACACGGTGAGAGCGAGGAGCATGGGGACGGACATGACGACGGCTTGCGGGTCGTCCTTCTGGACTGCTTCCTTGAGCTTGTCGACTTCTTCGAGGAGTTTCTGCTTGCAGAGACCGCCAAAGAGTTGCTGGAGAGTACTCTGAGTTGAGTTCTCGGGTGCGTTCTGACTCTGGCTTGAGCTTTCTGGCTTGCTCGGTGGTTGGGGAGTGGAGTTGCAAGATGAGGAGGATGAGGGCGATGGAGACGACATTGATGTCGCCCGGGATCACGTTTGACGTACGTATGTGAGGCGATATTCACGGCGCCAAAAACAAACCGGAAAAACAAAACAAAACAAGGAAGTTATCTCGAGAGAGTATGCAAGACACGATGCAGGAAGAGAAGGAGGGAAGACTTCTTCCGGGGTAATCTCTGAAAGAGATTATACCAAAAGTGGTACCCTATTTATGGAAGGAGAAGCAGCCAATGAAGGAGCTGAAGACGCCCCCAGACGCCTGCCTCCCGTCGGGAACAAGAGATTTCTGTTATGGAGGCATGTACGTGGACGGGAAGGAGCTGCCTGGCTTGATCGGGTCCATCGTTGGGGAGGCAAGAACTGGGGCCGCGTACAAGAGACGGACATGGTATCCGGGAGGCGGCCGGTGTTTCCCGATGGAATCATGCCATCCTTAGATCCGAACCGAGCGTATGTAATGTACACAGGCGTCAAGCGTTCCACTGACCGTGCTTTTGGTCGTCGAGAAAAGAAAGTTGATGGAATTTGTGGGAAAAGAGCCAGACACGCCCAACCCCATGTCCCTCCCATGTCCCTTCCCCGAGTGGAACCTGCCCGATGCCGGCTTGTGGAGGCGGCGCTGATTTCTGGCCAACAATGCGCATGATGCGAAACATCGACGAAGGGGATCCCTGCCTTGCCGCAAGTCCATCTCTTGACAACCTTGGCTCAATCGACGGTATCCTTGCCCAGATCCAGGGAGGTTGACCCCTGTCGTCGAGCTAGAGCTCTCCCACCCTTCGAGAAATGCCGTGCAGAACTGTTCAGCCCCGAGGCGTACACCAAGACCTCCAGAGGGCTAGATGCGGGACTCAACGGCGGGCAATCGGAAAAGCCGCTCAACTATTGACTGCGGGCCGTCCTTGAGCGAGACAATCGGCCGCCACCGGGTTCATTGGGGGTCCGGAGGAGTCTACCATCGGGAGGGGCCGCCTATACCGCTGTGGAAGAGTCACTTGCCTGGCTAACAAGCTCCCTAGGCCCTATCCTCGGAGTGCCGCGACCTGCGTTCCTTGCTAGGCGTCTCAGCCGCCTCGCAATGTAGCTCCCGTGCTGTCCTTGTCGCTCAGTGTCGCCACGGCGTATGCCAACATCGGATGATATCGCGGATACGTGTCACTCGAGTACCTCCCCCTCCCTAGTGTCCCCATAGGCCCATCTGTAACCAGCTGTGGTCGTGGCCGTGACCCTGCGTCTACGCAAGAGTGAGTCTCTATGATGCCGTGCTTGCTTTGCCTTGTCCCATACGCGGTATCTGGTTGCGTGCTTGCTTTGCTCTGCCTGTTCAGGCTGCCACGCCCCCATGCCCTTACCCATGCCTGATTCTACAGCTACCGCCCCTTGCTGCCCTGGATCTTGAGCCTGGAAAGGGCGGCAAAGAGATGTTATCGCCCAAGGCCTTGTCGGCTGAGCGCCTCGCCGCGCTCGCATAGGATCTGGATCAAGGTCAAAGTTGCAATTGAGGCTTCGGCAAGGACCCTCTCTGCTGCGGCTGCGGCTTCGAGATGGAGCTCCCCAGGGGTATGGACGCATGTAGGTCATGGGGGGCTCCAGGGTGTGCAAGGTCCCAAGATGCAACCGAGACCATCAATTAACGAGTGTCGATGCACGCGCGGCATGCCCCAGGAAACTTGACAAGAGCCGCGCAGCTATTCCTAGCGTGCCTCAGTGTGAGACAGCATGGACAACTCATCAAAGTCGTGAGGTTGGTGATGCTGGGTTCTGCTGGTCAAGGTAGCCGCAGCAGCATGGATGTGCCCCCATCAGGCGTGTGGTGGGCGTGCCTCTGGAGCGTCTTTTTCGGCATGTCGTTGAGTTCACCAAGGCGTCCATCGGGATGTTTCGCGGCAATGTGGAACTGGGTGCAGACGACGCAGGCAGGCAGGCATACAGACAGACGAAACATCACAGAAGACGACACGGACAAAGCAAAAGTCACCCTTGAAGGCTGGGTCGAAATGTCTATATAAGACGACCTTTCCATCCCCCAAGGTTCAACTTCTTTCCTCACCACTCACCATCACATCCTCTCAACAATCATCTACTTGATCCCCAGCTCCAACCACCACCACCACCACCACCACTTTCAACTACTTCGACAACCTTTGTCCAACAACCCAAACCAGCACAATGTCTGCCCCTACTTCGTAAGCAACCCCGAGTTTCCTACAATCTCCTCTTTCCTTCTCTCGCAACGGCACTGGCAGGCAATGGCTTCTAGCCACCGCTTTGGAGCTGCTTCGGCCTCTCCTCTCCAGAGTCTCGACAGCAATGGAGTCTAACACTGATTAGCACTCCCCCTCCTGCCTCTGACTCCCCCATTGCCCAGCCTCCTTCTCCTGCTCCTGCTGCTCCTGCTCCTGCTCCCGCTGCGCCCACGTAAGAACATCATTGACAGCTTGGGCTACCAACTTGAGCACCACAATGGCTAACACTTTGACATCAACAGCCTCGCTAAGCCCGCCTATGCTTCCGACTCTGACTCCGACGGTCAGGCTCGTGGCGGCCGCCGCGGCCAGAAGCAGCAGTTCGTTGTTCCTCTGCCCACCTCCACCGGCCTCTCCCAGCCCGCTGGTAAGTGATTGGCTCATTCGAGTTACCACTCCTGACCACTTTACTGACGAACTCCTGCAGGCCAGCTCCTCAAGGGTGCTACCGACGATGCTGGTGCCCAGAAGAGCGCTGCTCTCCTCGTCGGCATCAAGCTCGACCTCGAGGCTGAGGTCCACCTGACTGCCCGCGTCAAGGGTGACATCGTCGTCGGCCTCTACTAGACGGCGAACTCATGCTCGCTTGAGTCCATACCTGGTGGATGGTCGCAAGTCAATCAGCAGCATGGGGACATGTGATGATAACGAGAATGGTGAGCACTCTGGCAACGCCCACCGTTATTGAAGGGCAGGCAATTGCAAACCTTTCGGGGTAGATCAGGGTGTCCAAAATGGAAACTTTCCTTTACTTCTGGACCGGCATATATCAAAATTCTTGTAGCTTAGACAATACAACCTCTTTGCTACCACTTTTCTTTCTCTGCCTGGCATTGACTGACAGTGACTTTTCTCGCTTCTGACACATTCTGAATAGCCTCAGCTAGCAGCTTCAACTACTTGAGCATCACTAACAAAAAGATGAAACAAATTAACCCTCACAACCGACTCAATGGTTCCATCTCCATCATCCGGCTCTTGCTGGAGGTAGAATTAAAGATGACAACCTGACAGGCCCCCATGTCATGCCGAGCCGCTGTCTCACGCTTAGTGGTCCGCGTCCCTGGCCAGCACAACCACACTTATCCAATGCGAGTAAGGCAAGCGATCAGACACGCCATTTTCCCGGTAAAGGTTGCAACGGCCCGCCCAATAGTCGGGATTGAAAAGGGGAAAAAATATCCGATGGAGATCCGATTGAGGAGAATCGACGATTCCAAAAATCCCCGGCAGATTTTCAACCCGAAGCGAGGTGATGTGTCAATTCAACCATTGAGCGCTAATTGTTCGAGAAGGTTGCACTGCAGCAACCACGTCTACATCCTGTAGCGGACTTTCGGGGAGGATTCATCTTGCGCCCGGCCGTCAATGCGTGCACGAACTGCATCGATAATTTCTCGGGTAAAGGGAACAGAAAAACATTAAGACATGCAATAACAGTTTCTGCGAACCCGCATCCTGCATGGATACGTGTTGTTGTCCGTCCTTGCGTTGAGGGGGGTTTGAGGCCTGTCGGTCCGAACGGGAAAGTGTTTCGGGAGCTGAAATCTCGTGACGCAAAGCGATCAGATCATGAACTGCATCGGAAGTGTTTCCGGTAGGTTTTTCAGGTAATAATGAGATCTGTTATTGACAGTACAGCTGAATAGAAAGGGGTCATGTAGCTTCTGATGTGGAATCGCTGCACATTGCGGGGGAATGTATACCTTGGGACTTAGCTGAATACCCGGTTTATATCCAATACCACCCTCCTATAACTATCTGTTCTAGAGAAGTTGTAGTTGCTTATAGCCTTGGCTTTATTAAACTCCCAATCACGGCTTTCGCGTTTAGAGAAATAATATCACCAGGGTGTTATACCTCGAGGCATCTAGGGAACCAGATATCATACAAGGTTCCTATGTCGACTTTGCGGGGAGCCCCAGCCACAGGAACCTTTGCATCTACAACATCAATCGCATGGTGAATCGCCGTGCATGTCGCATCTCCGTCGCATCTTGCAGACACTGATAAGAGTCTGAAGGCATAACATCAATGCTAACTGCAAACACCTATCGCTTCACCAAGGAGATGCCGCAGACAATGGTGTTGCCGGATCATCTGGTTGATCCGGCACCGACTCGAAGAAGCAATTCACCATCGCGTCGACCGTGATGAGGAGCAGCAGAGAGGAACGCGCAATTGCGCCAACATTTCAAGCAAAAGGATAAAATAAAACAAGAGCTAGAATACGTGTTAGCTTCAAATCTCCCTCTTCACACCATTTTTTTTTCTGGCGCAGCTACAATGCCTAGACCTGTGAAACGCGTGCACGAACTCATCGACTTGACGGGCGATGACGATACTGAGACGCGTTCCAAGCGGCCCGCGCGGGAGGCGCCCGGCACTGCGAATTCGGTCCCCACGCCGGGCTTTTACCCGAGCAGCCAGTCTCAGGGCGGCGTGTCTGCCTCTCAGGCTTTCTCCGCCGAGCCAGACTACCTCGACTTGACGCAGGAGAGCGAGGGTCCTCCAATGGAGCTCTACGGAACCTTTGGTGCGTTTGAACCCCCCCTCTCTAGATCCGTGCGCGTATGTGCTGTACTCATCCTGACGGGGTTGCAGTGGGCAAGATTGTTGGTGTGAGGTACTATAATGGATATGCTTCACCGGGTGGTAAGTCCCTGGGTCTTGTCACGGGCGGGAGGAGGCTCACATCAGATAGAAACCGTCCTGTGTAGGCGAGAACCCCATAATCAGGTTTGTGACGCCCTCTGTACCACCTCAGGTGGTCCCATTCTCTGTCTCATCCCCCGCGCCATGACATGGTATCGCAGCATGGACCCGTCTGTGTCTGTGTCTGTGTCTGTGTATCTCAGGGCAGACTCTCTGACCTGCTGCAGTACGACCGAAACGCCATCCGCGTTAACAACGTCTTTGGTAACCAGATCGGCCATCTCCCGCGCAAGGTTGTCGAGAAAATCACTCCATATGTGGTAAGACGAGCAAGACGCTGTGCAATCCGTCAGTTGGTGTACGTGCCCTGTCTAATGTGCACCAGGACTGTGGCGACATCATGCTCGAGGCCCAGCTCGCGGGCGAGAAGGGCTTCTACGATTGTCCCATCAAGCTATTCTTCTATGGTCCCAGCGACCCTGCGGAGCGCTCCGTGCTAGAGGAGAAGCTCAAGAGGGACAAGCTCGTCAAGGCTTCTGAGTTGAAGAAGACCAAGAAGGAGGCCGAGGCACGTAGAAGGGCGCTTGGGTTGGTGAGCGGAACCTCGAGCCATGGACTTGGGTCAGGGCCCGTCGTTGCTCAGAAGCCTGAGAAGCCCGAGGTGTCCATGGCGACGCTTCTACAGAACAGCGAGGCGATTGAATTGCGTAATGGTGCAGATGCCATCAAGAAGCTGGCAATTGGTGAGGACCAGCTCGAGAAGCTGCCAATGGCCGAACAGCCTGCCCAGTTGGAGTCTCAACTCTTGCCGTACCAGCTCCAGGTGTGCCTAGTTGTACGCACTATGTGATTGCCACTGACCAATTTGTAGGGTCTGGCCTGGATGGCCTCCAAGGAGAAGCCCCAGTTCCCAAAGAAGGGTTCAGAGGATGTCGTTCAACTCTGGCGGCGCGATGCTAGAGGCCGCTGCTGGAACATCGCATCCGACTTTGTCACCTCTACAGCTCCCAAGCTGCTCTCAGGTGGCATCCTCGCCGACGACATGGGTCTCGGCAAGACTATCCAGATCATCAGCCTAATCCTCACGGGTGGCGGGGGTCCTACCCTCATCGTCGCCCCCGTGAGCGTCATGAGCAACTGGGCCCAGCAGATCAAGCGGCACGTCAAGAAGGAGCATCAGCCTCAAGTCCTCGTCTACCACGGCGGTGAAAAGAAGTCGGTAGAGGATCTAGCCACTTACGACGTCGTCATCACCAGCTACGGCAGACTTGCTCGGGAACGAGACCAGGGCGTGTACAGAGCTCTCACATCCAAGGAACTCAAATGGCGCCGCGTAGTCCTCGACGAGGGCCACACCATTCGTAACGCGAGAACCAAGGTAGCCCAGGCTGCGTGCGAGATCAACGCCGAGTCGCGATGGGTTCTGACCGGCACCCCAATGTAAGCTCCCCAGACGACCCCTTGGATGACCACTAACCCAAGATAGCATCAACTCGGTCAAGGACCTGCACTCGATCCTCAAGTTCCTTCACATCACCGGTGGCATCGAACAATCCGAAATCTTCAACGCCAAAATCACCCGCCAGCTAGGCTCGGGCAACGGGAGCGGCGAAGCCCTCCTCCAAGCTCTCATGCATGACCTCTGTCTCCGCCGTAAGAAGGACATGAAGTTTGTCGACCTCAAGCTGCCCGAGAAGAAGGAGTACATCCACCGGATCGCCTTCCGAAAGGATGAGAAGCGGAAATATGATGCTCTGCTGTGAGTTGCAAGACTCCTCGTTTCTTGAATCAACCGCTGACAGTTTGAAAGGGATGAAGCGAGGGGTGTTCTCGAGGCGTGGCAAGCTGGATCCTCCTCAGGGCAGCAGGGCCGCTTTCAAAACGTCCTCGAGCGACTCCTCCGCCTCCGACAGGTGTAAGTGCCCCATGCCTCACCCCATATGATCTCCTTCTAACCTCTTCAGCTGTAACCACTGGACCCTCTGCAAGGAACGTGTTGCCGACATCCTCAACCTCCTTGACGAGCACGAAGTCGTCCCCCTCAACGACAAGAACCGAGCCCTCCTCCAGGACGCTCTCCGCCTATTCATCGAGAGCCAGGAAGACTGCGCCATCTGCTACGACGTCCCGACCGACCCCCTCATCACAGCGTGCAAACACGTCTTCTGCCGGGCCTGCATCGTCCGCGCCATCCAGCTGCAGCACAAGTGCCCCATGTGCCGTAACCAGCTCACAGAGGACTCGCTGCTCGAGCCAGCCCCCGAGGACGCCGGCGACGACGCTAGCAGCTTCGACGCCGAGACGCAGAGCTCCAAGACGGAGGCCATGCTGCAGATTCTCAAGGCCACCGTCCGTAAGCCGGGATCCAAGGTGGTCGTTTTCTCGCAGTGGACCTCGTTCCTCAATATCATCGAGGTGCAGCTCAAGGCTGAGGGCATCGGCTTCACCCGTATCGACGGCAGCATGAAGGCAGACAAGCGTGACAGTGCCATCGAGGCCCTCGAAGATGACCCCGACACACGTGTCATGCTCGCCAGTCTTGCTGTGTGCAGCGTTGGACTCAACCTCGTCGCAGCCGACACGGTCATTCTCTCAGACAGCTGTAAGTTTACCCTCCAGTTCCTCATAGTTGTAGATGCTAACTCACATGTGAATAGGGTGGGCGCCAGCCATCGAAGACCAGGCCATCGACCGTGTCCACCGCCTAGGCCAGACCCGCGAGACGACCGTCTTCCGACTCGTCATGGAGGACACGGTCGAAGAGCGGGTGCTGAATATCCAGAAGGAGAAGCGGGAACTGGTGACAAAGGCCTTCCGGGAGAAGGACGCCCGGGGAAAGAAGGCCAAGGAAACTCGGGTGGCCGACGTGCTCAAGCTTCTAGGCTGAGTAGGCCATGCTAGTATAAGGAATGGTTTGGCTTTTGGAGGCGTCAATGGTTGTACAGATATTCGGATTCTATAGTGCGGGAAAGAATGCATGGTCATATAAGACCTACACCAAGAGTTTGCTTACTATGATAATTCGTTTGCACTGATGATTTGTTTACTGTACCCTCCTCCAAGCAAGCGGTGATTTTGCAAGGTCGTTGAGCGACCCCTGCACCAAGTTTGTATCAAGGCAGTCGTCCCCGGCCATTCTTCATGAGTCGAGAACATTGCATTCATCGATGCTATATTCACTAGTTATACAAGGATATTCTAGCAGCCAAAGATCATCACTTCAACCATCTCGCATAAGCCCAGCGAATGCGCTCCAAGGCCTTCGTCTGCACCCGGATGTCTTTCTCATTAGAGAGGTAGTCCAGATCCTCGAGAAACTCCTTTCCAACCTCGCGAGGCATAAGCTTGTCGACAAGGTTCCGCAAAACGTGCACCTCGCACAGCAAGAGGCCGTGGTCCTTATGTTGGAGACTGTTTCCTGAAGGATGGGCCTGAGACAAGATGCGATCAATGTTGCGGAGGATGCGGATGGCCTTGCCGGTCTTGCGGGACTGGCGCAGGCCGGACCGGCCGCCAAAGACGCCGCGGACATACTGAAAGATGCTGTATGAGACTAGAACACCAGGAGTGAGGCCAACAAAGCCAAAGACCAACTCCTGGCTCTTGAGGAGAGAGTCGATGCCAGTCATGGCAACTTCAAGGTCAACCTTTGTCTTCTGGACTTGAATCAAGAGGGAGCGGACAAGATCTCCACGGAGGGTGCCCATGAAAGGGCTTTGCAGGTCCTTCTCAAAGGCTCGCAACACGGGGGTAACATCACCCTCGGCAACCTTGCTCCGGATGTCGGCGACTTGTTGATCGGACAGTGGTGCTCCAGTTTCAGTGGCGAAATGAGGCTTGTCGAGGGCAAAGTCAACCACCATGCGCTCGAGACTCTCACGGTCAGCCTTGAGGCTGTCTCTGCTCATGATGGCAATCTCACTCGTCTTGTCATGTCGAATCGTCGATACAATCTTCTCGACCGGCTCGACAACCCAGTTGAACCAAAAATCCCGTACTGTAGCGCCAAAGTCCAGGAACCACTCAAGAATATCCGCCTTCCGATTCACCAAGATGCGCAAAATCGTGGTGGAGGAAACGAGGCCAAGGGTTGCAGGAAGCCAGTAGCGCACCAGACGGTTAGGGCGGCCGTTGTCTCTGGTGATGGCACGCGTGGCGCCGACATACTCTGGAAGAACCTTGTCAATGAGGTGGACCAATTGTCGAGCAACAACGCCTGGCCGATCCGTACTGCTTTCCCTCATGATGGCGGCTGACAGTACGTGGTGGTTTCTAACACCTCCAAAAACTTGCTTTTCAAAACCCATGACGTCCAGGCGGAGAGAGCCAGCCTCCAACAGAACCATCTCCATGAGGGCGACACTTTGTCCGATGACCTGGGTAACATGGTCCACCTGAATCTCCGTCTTGCCATCATCGGGGCCAAATTGGAAGCCCGAATTCATCAAAACACCGAGACCGGTTGCCGTAAGCTCTCGCAAACGCTGAAGATTTCTCCGGTTCTGACGAGCCTCCGCGCGGTAGAGGGTCAGAGGCGACAAAACCCTTCGCCGTATATTGCTTAACGATCGATCCTGGATGGTAGCTTGAACGATGCTGAAGAAGTGCTTCCATTGGTGGGCGATATGCGGCGATGTCGCGGCGTAAATCTCTTGTGAATAGGACCAAAGACGCCAAGGAGAGGTCTGGATGGCGTAGAGGCTTGTGTATGAGTGTGAGCCAAGGACATCATCCCAGTACCAAATATCATCACTGAGGGGAATGATCTGGTCCAGTAGGGTGTTGAGGACGAGGCCGTAAAGCTGAATAGTAGCTTTGCACACCAGTAGCCACTCAATCTCGGGCTCAGCAGATGCGAGTTGGCGGAGTCCACCCTCCCCTAGCGGAGGGCGCTCCTCAAGGATGCCAGATGAAGCAAGAAGACGTTTAATGCGTTGGGCAGACAACAGTGGCCGAGAGGCAGAAGTTCCGAGAGCCTGGATGATGCTGGACAAGTCATCTAGACGAGGATTGGGGGGAGCATGGCCGAAAGAAACAACCGACTCATCCACCGATGGTTCAATCTCATTCAAGGGAGGGAGACGATCCAGGTAGGCATCGAGGCGCCTAACCCGACTGTAAGCAGTGTCAGTATCATGGTCAGCTCAGTCAATCGGGATGAGTAGATCAGAAGATGAACGCACTCCAAGACAAGAGACATGGTCGAGAGAGGAGCCTGTTAGAGATGCCGAGACGGAGCTGGGGCCGGAGCCGCTAGCGGAGAGCACGGCCGACAATGCCGGACGGCAACGGAGATGGTCCGGCCACCGACCGAGTCACGGAGTGAAGCTCGAAACGGGAGGCGTATCGACAGGGTTGTCCGGCCGGGATTGTGTGTGTGTGTGTGTGTGCGTGCGCGTGTGTGTGGGTAGAGAGAGATTGTGCGAGCGAGATTAAGATGAGCTGTGGTATGCGAGTTGGGCAAACACGAATGCGGCATGTGGAGAAACAACAAAAGACAGGGAAGTCGCTATTGGGCAATCATGGCAGAATGGTCAGGTCCGGATCTCCAGAAGCCGAGAGGCACGATGTGATAGAATGGAAATCCGATTGGACTTGAGGATAGGCTGCCCATGGATGTAAACATTCAGATATTTTGCGATGACGAATGACGACAGTAACTGGTGGTTGCCCTGTTTGTTGCAAGGCATACCTAGCCCCGGGTAGTGACGTCTTGAAAAGAAAGTGTGGGTGTTCGTTCCAGCGGCGAGTGGTCGTGTTCGTATTCGGATCGGGTGCCACTCCCCCTTGCACGTTATCATCACCTACCGTTTCAGTAACCGTCCAGTCACTTCGAGACTCCCAATTGCTTGATGATGTCGGCATCTTGAACAAAAACTTGACCCAATTTTCATCAAGAACTTCACTTACACTCTGTCGGCCCACAAAGGGACCTGCAGGTCGAAGGTAGCGTGTGGTCGAGTTCCACTCGTCAAAATTGATCACCACATACTTTGCCAGGTTGCCAGACTCGTAGATTCCGTATGCTCATGGCAGAGCTTGATTGCACTCTTGTACTGTGTGGCGTTGGCAGCATTGGCTGCGTGGTTCATGTACTAATTCTGCCGCCGTACCCAGGGCTCGTTCCGAGCGGCATATTGGTGGTAAGAGACTGACTTGAGAAAACCGTTTCGGTCCAAGCCATCCTGAAGGGCCTCTTCTCTATTTGGGTCAGACACGGTCAGTTTAGTCCAGTTTAGCTCGGAAATCCAATGAAAGTGAAAGACTCACATGCTCCATTCAGGCTCTATTGTTCCAGCAATGAGTAAGTCTTGGGAAGAACCGTTCTTTTCAAGGCCGTGCTTGTTGTGTCTTGGAATGTGCTTTGCAGCCTCAGTGGCATACTGATTCCATTCATTCACGTTCTCCTTGAGCGAATAGCCTTCGCTCGGTGTCTAAAGAGAACCATGAGGCCTGGCTCATTGCCAATCTCAAAGCTCTCAAGCTTGTCTGTGACAATATCCACGACAATCTTGGCAACCTCGAGAGCATTCTCAAGGCCGCCTTTCTTACCAAACGTGCTGCCCACGTTGAGTTGCCATGACCAGCGTGTGCCAGGGAAGTTGTGGAACCCATCAAAGAAGCCAGGTCCGATATAATATGTGTGGTGGAGGATTCGGTCCTATTTCACCAATTGTACGCGCCAATTTCTTGACTCGACTCGATCCCTGATGATCACGAGCCAAACTTTTGCTTTATGGTTTGGAAATCTTACGTTGATGTGCCGCCCACGCGAATAAAGGGATGGGAACCAGTCTTTGAGTGGAGTAAGTCAAAGATGTCGCGAGAAAATAGGTTGGGATGAATTGAGTTTCCTACGGCCGAGACAAAACATGTGAGCATTTGAAAGATTCAAGGGAGCCTTGAAGTAGTGTTTTCCCTGTATAGTCGACAAAAAAGTAAGTTGGAAAGGAGAAGGATGCAAAATCGTGAGGAACAACCCATGAAGCACCAACTGGGAGCTTTTCGGGGGACGTGATCTTGATGGGCTCTGAGAACGACTGGGCAACTGGAGTGCAGCAGGCCGAACCAAGGACTGAAGCCATTTCTATTATTCAGTATTGAAGATATAGTTGGTTGGATTGCCTACTTGTTTCGAATCTTGGCTCTTCTTATACACGCCCAACATAGCAGAGGTGCCGCTGATCCTAGCCGTATAGTTCACCAACCCATCCACTGTCCCCGGTAACCACTCATTTCAACTTCCCATCAATAATACTAATACCTCTAGAAAGCACCATGAATTGAAAATGCAATCCGGATCCAATATGTCGAAGCTGAGTCGCTTCGGCTTTCGGCCCGCGGACTTCGCAAGCGATGGTGTAATGACGTGTGGAGAGACGAGAGGATCGCGGGGAAGAGGATTGAGCTAGAACTTGACGTTGCAGGGTCACACGGCTGAGAAAGGCGGATACTGTAGCTCTAAAGAGATGACGATGACAGACGGATAGGAGTAGCTAGGAATGGCCAGAGCAATTGATGCGAGAGTTCATTGTCCGTCAACTTTGGGTTAATGGATCAACCAATATCGGCCTCGGAACGCAATGAGTTCACTGACGCCCCAGAAACCAGGCCTGTTAAGAGTCAGTAAATTGCATTACGGGGCCTATTAACTAACACGGGATAAAGTCGCTGGTTGCTTGGTCTGTCGGTCACGAAAGGTTGGTGATGTTGTCGTCTACTCAAACTCGATGCGACTAGTCGGTCCCGAGCTGCCGTAGATGCAGCCGATTAGGAGTCGCATGCCCTGATTACGAGCCGGATCACGGCTCCATGTCCAGGTCTGAGATACTCAAGTCGACAGACGACATCTTCAAGGCGGCTGGAGTTGACAAGCGCCGGATCAGGTCGTGGAACGAGTGTCGGACATCCAAGAGTCGATGCACCAGAACGAGACCTACTTGTCAACGATGTAGAATGAGAGGTCTCACTTGTGTCTACCGAGGACTTGGTGTAGACAAAGACTCTAGTGTCAGTCCCTCTGATCTCGCCTCTCACAAAGGTCCAGCATACGATCGGAGCTCTCTTTGCCTCCATTGAATGTACAATGCCGCCATCTTTGACCTCACAAGGATATCCCTAGGTGGATTGAGCTTCCCTCTTTCTACGGCATTCCAACATGCATCACCCGAATTCCGCTCTCAATGTCAAGAACGCTGTCGCTTCCACGCTGCAGCAGTCTCCGATATCCTCTGCCAAGGGCTCACGCGTGGCCGTGTCGCATTCGATGACATCTTTTGCGTAGATGCAGCGCTAGAATCCAGCAAAGTACAGATCATTCATTCAGCCACGGTGGCAAACGATGGCCAGTCTACCGAGAAGATGAGGTAGAACTTGAGGACGACACTTCAACCATTTGACCTTGTACATACGAATCAGGATGGACAGAGCACGCATGTGAGTCTAAATTGCTTTTGAACAAGTCTAGATACTTACACTCTAGACAGGTCCGGACTCTGTTACCTCTATGTATTCTCTTTGGCTTCCGTAACATCGCAGAGGAATGGTGAGACCCTCAAACGTATGTGCGATTCCACAACTGTCAAACTTCCGGACTAACCAGTTCCTTCAGGCCACATCGCATGCCACCTGAAGTAATTGGCACCGCAGAGGTTCACCACCTGGTCATCTCCGCCCCGTTCCGGCAGGCGCAGACAGAGATAAAGGCTCGCCAGTCTTTTCTGTCGCAGTGCCTCGGGGCCATCATCATAGAAGCCCCGGTATTTGCCACATACCACCTTCAGTGCTTGAAGAGGCCAGTGTGGTGCGCTGAAGGGCAGATACCCAAAAAAATGGCTGTTCCTTCTCCTCCGGCGTTCGGTTCTCCAGATATGACATGAGCTTGTCTGCGTACGCATCGCTGCTGTAAAAGTCGTCTGGTAGCCGACTGAGGACTCTCTCATTCTCAACGTGTAGAGGACGAGTCGTAGTTTCGAAGAACTTTCCAGGCTCCGTCGTAGGATCTTTGTACTGAGGTTTATAGGCGTAGTGGTTGGCACACCCCGGGAGGAGGGCGAATGACTTCTTGAAGCCGCGTTGGATGAGGTGATGCTCGGGCTTGAGGCTGAGATGCCACTTTTCAGACATGCAGTTAAAGTAGCCACCGTCAGATATAAGCCCTGGAAGTGCCACGACGCGTTGGTTGAGGCAGCCCTCATGGCCCAGCTTCCCATACTGGGCTGGGGAGGCGCGAGTGATTTCTTGGAGTTGACCAAGACCAGCAGTAGTCAGTCTCAGTAGTAAGTATAATACCCGAGAGATCAATTCTTACCAGTCATCAGCATTTACCGGGTAGGAGAACAGGCTGCGGTGACATGATAGTTGGTATATCGAAGAGCGCCGCTCTCAGTCACCAAGGCGTCAATGTTGGGCGTCTCGTTCTCCGAGTCAAGGCAGCCGCAGTCGCTGAAGCCCAGATCATCAACCACGGTGATGAGAAAGTTTGGTTGCTTCTTCGCCATTGTCTTTCTCTTTCAATTGGCCCAGGGTGAAGTTATCCAAGGTTAGAGATGAGGTGCTTAGACAACCGTCCCATGATATGTCTCAGCGTGAGCGATGTCGTGTCAAATGAGCACGCAATGTACCTTGACGAGAACCACCCCTTGTATTCCCATTAGTTTCCGGCAAGGATTCCACTCGGGGCATCAATAGGCGCTCGATCAGTAGCCCCGTGATGACACCGTAACTCGCGCCGGAACTCGCAGACCCGCCACCAGCGTTCGCATCATCTCTCCGCATCCCATTACGGACTTCGCACTCAACGACCCGCAACTTTGCTCCCTACAACTTCGGTTCAGGGTTGACCAGGTTGCCCATGGGGTAATTGCTACGATGGCATGATCCGAGTTAGTTCTCGTACCATTTCCCGGTCCTAGCTCTAGGGTGCTGCAGCTTGTATATATATCAAGCTCAAACCCACGAGACCAGACCATTCGAGAGCCAAGGTCGATCAGATCTCTTTTATCTCATATCTCCATTGACTCACACGTCGCCTTTTCTATAGCGAAGGCCCAACACAGAAGACTTGAGCGTCCATCGCGTCAACTTTGGCTTCGATGTCGGAACCTTTGGCGGTGTCCAGGCCATGAACAGCTTGACTAGCATGTTTGGCGAGTGTGACGACAAGAATGCTTGTACTCCCTGGATGGCCCTCTTCAGTCATGACAGCTACGCCTTTTCTCGGCAAAGCAGCGGTATGCTTCTCACTAAAAATACATGTGGCGTTGTCATGATGCTGACGCTCACTTTAGGGTTGCATCGCCTGTGGTTGGATTGCTGAGAAATGGGTCGTCGAGCCGCCATTCTCGGCATCTGCCTTGTCTCTTTCGTGTAAGTGACGCTGAACAAGACTCAACACTTCAACTGGCGCTCATCTCTAGCGGAGTTGCTCTTCAGACGAGCGCCACCACGGCAGCCCAGTTCACCATTGGTCGAATCATCACGTTCGGCATGACAGGCATGGTCATCGCCGTGATCCCAATCTACTCAGCCGAAGTCTCCCCCAAGGTTCTTCGTGGAATGTTTGCCTCAACCATCCAGATCATTATCTTGGGAGGCGTGGGATCCATCGACGCAAAGAGCATCAACCACCACGAAAAGGAACTCATGGTTTCTTTCCTTATGCTATTTCAGTTCTTTTACAATCTGTCATGGGCCCCATGGTAAGTCTAGATGGGTTTCTCTTTTCGTCAGGCATAAAATATCTAAGCTTTTTCAGCTCTTGTGTCGTCCTCTCAGAAACAGCCGCGCTTCGTCTCAAGGTAAAGACCAACCTCTTTGCCAGCGTCATCTCCATGCTGACAACCTTTGTCACCTCATTCACTATGACATATCTCATCAACGCAAAATATGCAAACCTTGATGGAAAGGCCGCCTTCATCTATGAAGCCATCAACTTTGTCATGGTGGTGGCAACCTTCTTCTTCATCTCTGAGCTCAAGAGCGGGACTTTGGAGGGGGTGGATCAGTTCTTTTCTAGCGGAGCACCGTTGAGAAAGTTTAGTGAGGTCAGCACCAAGTCTACTACGGAGATGTATGAGGAGGTTAAGTAGGGCAGCGCTGAGGTGAATGAGAGGGTTGACAAGGTGGAGGTGGCCTAGAGCCCAAGGGGTTGTACTGGGTTGTCAGTTTCTTGCTTGACTTTGTGCTTGATATACAAAAGAAGAGTGCAGCCACTGTATCCCACCTCTTGCGGTTTTGGAGGTTTGGGTGTTTAAGGCCTGTTGAACACAAAGTTTTATCGGCCTTTATATCACACACCTCATCGACTCTATGATAGGAAATAAAACTGTTGATGCTGGTATCAACTTGAAAATAAAGTTGCGAATGACCTTTACGCCTGTGTGGCCTATTGCTTATTCCTATTAAATGCCCATTGAAGAGGGAATCTTGATACATTCGTTCAGCACGAGAGTTGAAGACTCATGTGAGTATTGCCACACAAAGTATTATCCCCATTGGGTCCTTAAATAACCCTTTCTTTGAAATAGGAAAAATGAAAAAAAAATTTAAAAAAAATTTGTAGATAGTGAAATCAAACCATTCAATATATAATCATTTCGAACCGTAATCATGTCGCTATGCATTCCATGCGCTCTCTCTATAAGTGCTCATTCTATCGTGGCCACCCTACACTCATACACCGTTCCATCGGGGGGTGTGAACAAAACTCAAAGCGCGTAGAGTATCCGTAGAGTATGTGAAGTTCAGGGAACCAATAGCGGACACTGTAAAGGCGGACAATAAACTGATCTCAACGCAACGGTATTATCGAATCCAAGCGACAGTGGCTATTCACGTTGGCCAAGAGAAACGGAGATCCCCGGCCCCGCGACCGTTTCAAAAAGGGCATCTCAAGCGCAGGCATAAAATGCACAGGGCTCGTATTCGGTCGCGCAACGAGCCGCAAGCCTTTGCAGCTTCCCCGAGTACGGGAGGCGCACTAATCCAAGAAAGGAAAGTCAAGATTCGCACCAGGCCGTGGGCATGAACCTCTTTCCAGATCATGAGGGGATCGAAGCGCGGTCTGCTGGCGCCGACAAAGTTGCAATTGCAAGGACTTGATTGGGCGAATGGTCTTGCATGTGAATGGGAATTCGCGGGAGTCAAGGATGGGCAGGTATCATCATGCAAACGAAGACGAACGTTCGGGAGAGGCTTGGAATGGATGCTAAAGGCGCGTCTAAGAAAGCCGAAAACGAAAAAGAAGGCGCAAGATTGATGGACGACCACGCGGAAATGCGCGACGGGTTTAGAACAAGGGGGGGAGGGGCACCACTGATATTGATCCAGTAGATCGGATTTGATAATCTGATACTTGGAGGCGAGGGTGATCTGCATAGTAGCCCAGGGGTATCTTTCTAACTCGATCGCTGCCGCCTCCAAGCGCCGGTGAAGGAAAACCACACCACTTTCTTGCCAACTCTCACGTCCGGGAGAGCGTCGTCCCGAATGGAGCCTCTCATCCAGTCGAGTTACACATCACTTGCTTGGATGGTCGGTAGTTTGTTTGTGGATGAGATCCCCAGGGATCGGGTTGGAGATCCCTGTGGAAGAATGGGAAATGTGTCGCCACCTGCTCCATCCAGGATACACTCAAATGTAAGAATCACCTGTTATGATGAAGGCAGAGCACGGCTAGTAACAAGGGCACGTAGGGGTCGGGACATGAACGGGTTGCTGTATTCTTGCGCTGCGCAGCGAGTTCTAGATCAATTTGCGACGACTCAAAGAGACGTTGTCTGGAGTTGGGAGTTGGTGACGGCGCCCGCTAAATTGACCTTGATTTTGATCTTCACCGCCTTCAATTGCAACTTGCAGCTTGATAAAGAGGCGTCATGTTCCCCCTCATGCTCGACCCCGGCAGAAAAAAAAAAGTCGATACCAGGGGCCTCTGAATGGTCCGAGAGCACCTCAATTCGTTCCTCAAAATTGCCGTCCAAGACCCTGGAGATTCGAAATCTGGAGCGGTGACGAGCCTCCGAAAAACACATCTGAAAATCCCCCCCTTGACGGTCCCTGGAGCGCCGTCTCCCGTCACGTTTCGGCCGTTTTGACTGGTGCTCAGCCATGCAGGCTGGGGCCGGAAGCCGGAAGGGCAATTAGATAGTGGCCTCATTCTGGAACCATTTTCTCTGGCTCGCCCATCTGCCATCGAGTTTGCCGTTCCTTCATGCACGGGCCACACGATCCAGGGGTCCTTATGCTTCTGTAGAAGGCTGTCAACGGCCCTGTTGGGGGTGTTGAGCATGTGTGAATCTCCCTTTTGGGCCTGTGCCCGTGTAACCAACTCAAGGGCCCGCCGCCCACTACTGGTACGTACCCCCATTGGATCTGCCCGGGCAATTGAGGAAATGATAAAACCTCCCCAACAGCTGCTCTATTTTCTTCTCCCATCACCGCCCATCGTCGACACTTGTTCTACGAGCCGCCTTTCTCGACGACTCTTGGTTAAGCCGGTGCTCGCTGGTGACCTTTTGCTAGACCTCCCGGGCCTCTCTCCTTCTTGAATCTGTCCTTGCGCAATCTGGTATTTCAAGTTTGCCTTTCACCATGGATATGTTGTGAGTCTCCCCCTGATGCTTCTTGGCCACATGCGCCAATGCCTCCCATAAACAATCTCTGACCCCTTGCCTTGCAGAAACACGACTATGAAGTCGTTCAACCAGACGAACGACTACTTTGTTGTCCTCGAAGAGGTTTCAAAGTACAATGTCCAGCTCAATTTCCTCGAGAAGCTCTGGGCCGTATGTCGATCCGATCCCCTCTCGCCGCCGTGCGCCCAAACGAACGAGACTGACAATCTACTCAGGCCTGGTACCTCTACATGCAGAACGACACCCTCGCGACCGGAATCATGAGCTTCGTCCTCCACGAGCTCGTCTACTTTGGCCGCTGCGTTCCTTACATGATCATGGACTTCATCCCCTTCTTCAACCGCTACAAGATCCAGTCTCAGAAGATTCCCACCCTTAAGGAGCAATGGGACTGCGCCGCCATCGTCCTCGTTAGCCACTTTACCGCCGAGCTTCCCCAGATCTGGTTCTTCCACCCCATCGCCACCTACCTCGGCATGGACTACAACGTGCCCTTCCCTCCCGCCTGGAAGATGGCCCTCCAGATCGCAATCTGCTTTGTTATGGAGGATGCCTGGCACTATTGGTTCCACCGCGGCTTGCACTACGGCCCCCTCTACAAGGCCATCCACAAGATGCACCACACCTACTCCGCTCCCTTCGGTCTCGCCGCTGAGTACGCCTCCCCCATCGAAACCGCCCTCCTCGGCATTGGTGTCGTCGGGTGCCCCATCGTCCTCCTCAAGATCACTGGCGAGCTCCACCTCTTCACCATGTACGTCTGGATTGTCCTGCGACTGTTCCAGGCCATCGACGCCCACAGCGGCTATGACTTCCCTTGGAGCTTGCGCCACTTCCTCCCCTTCTGGGCCGGCGCCGAGCACCACGATCTTCACCACGAGAAGTTCATTGGTAACTACGCCTCCAGCTTCCGCTGGTGGGACTTCTGCCTGGACACCGAGGCTGGTGCCGAGGCTCACAAGCGCCGCCGCGAGAAGAAGCTGGCTGCCATCAAGGCCCAGAAGAAGCAGCAATAAGCGGCTGCAGAGGGAAAACCTGGGAGGACGACACACTCTCGATTGCGGTGAATCGAGGCCGGCCGAGCCAGGAGCTTGACGAACTCAAAAAGCAAGTGGAGGCTGTTGATCATGATGAAGATGTAGACCGTTTGCCCAGCGGGCACGCATGGTCTGCGATTCGAGCATTCGCATGGCGTTTTGGGGATGTGGAACAAGAACGACTTTTTACGCTTGTATATACAGAAAATCATTATGCCCGGGAGAGGCTCTAGACTTATCTACTTAATAATCGACGTCGTTTGTTGAAATTGGAGCAGTTTGTCTGAACCTGATGTCATCATCATATCTCGCCTACTCAGGTGTCATGATATCTAATAAGCGTCTCATGAGAGCTCAGCCAGGCGTCACAATTCGTGAATATCATGAACAATCTCCCCATTACTCTGCTTACACCATATGTACAACCCCCCCTGTTGCTTCACGGTACATACGCCATCCATCATTTACTCTTTGGCGTACAGCAGTCCCCTGCAGCACCAGCAGCCCGGTCAGCCAGCCCTCGGATCGCGCAGCTCTGCCCCTCCGCCTCAACCGCCGCCTCAGGCTCTGGCTCTGGGGGCAGCTCACCTAGCTGCGCGGCGAGCACATCACACTGAGCAGCCATGTCAATATCCTTGTCTGAGAGGCCGACTGGGTTGTGGGTCGTCCAGCGAACAAAGGTGGTGTTGTAGACCTGGTTGATGGTTAGAAGGTGAACGAGAGAATGAGAGCAGGAGGATTGGTTACATTGGACCACTCTGGGTGGTGGTTTTTTATCTTACACTGCAGTGCCACACCTGTCATGAAATCCTGGCATCGAGTTAGTCGATTCGTTAATATTTTCACAGCCTCAAAACCACTTTTGCAAAACCCATACGCAAAACCACTCAATATTATACAAGAGTCGAACAAACTCACCCACGTCTTTGCAAAAGTCTTGAACTTGAACTGCCTCTCCAGCGCCGCACCATCCTTGGCAAGCGTCCAACGTCCGCCATCGGATGTGAGCAGAGCCTTGAGGGCTGGCGTGACGCTCGCAGCGTCGGTGCCGGCAGAGAATCGTGGCTGGGCCATGGTTGAAGCTTGGCGGAGGAGACCGGGGAGACGGGTCGAGGGACGGATAAGGGGCATTCTTGGGGGAGGAGATGTGTGTTGTTGGCGGCGATGTAGAAGATTGGAGTCGGTTGTCAGAAAGTTGGGTGAGGAAGGCGAGTGAGAGGCGAAGATGAAAAATACATTGTGCACTGCATATTGTAAGTGGTGGGTCATGTATCGTCCAACATCTGGCATTGACTTACGGACCTTGGGCTATCCGTCACGATCCATGGTTAGATTACGACCAATAATTGAGGAATACATTATGTGGCTTGAATGAAAACCCGGAATTGTTTTGTTCCCTATTTCGTGTTGTTTATAGATGTCTATGCGAGGACATTGGCTGTCTCTAGGTACGCGGGGTAAGAGAATGTAATGTAGTCGATGGTCTATAGCACTGGCAGGTTTCCTACTGCCACTCTGAAGCTATGGACTTTACTGTATACTTGGCTGGGAATATTATATTTTAAGCTTGAATGGGTGTCACGTCATAGGTGATGAATACTACGTACAGTAGGACTATCCCCTCATGATCATATTGGCATGGATGACTTACAGCTGCAACCCACCCCAGGTCGACAAGAGACAAGCTACCAAAGCTTGAGCCTCGGAAATTATCCAAGCTAATTTAGCGTATTCATACCCAATCCCTTTTCGAAGACATTATCATTTACGGAGTACCTCGGACAACAAACCTGCCTGCGGCCTGGAGACGGGCGACGTCCAAGGGGCCGGAAGGCTCGGGAGCAACTTCGAGATCATTGGCCGAACCAAGCGAGGCTGCCGGGCTCGCTGTTCCAAGGCCTTGTGCTGAATGGGGATGGTTGCAGGAAAGATTCCATGTTGGACATGAAGGCGTGCTTGGTGGCAGTAACGGCTCTGGACATGGACGGCTTTGACCGAGTTTGGCCCACGAGTTTGGTCCACGCCGAGCAAGCACATGATCACTGTCGTAGTTTGAGTGTTAAAGGCCATGGAGGAGATGTATACGTAGCACTGAATCATCATCACGTGGGATCACTATCAGAGGTGGAATAAATGTGTCTTGGTTGATGGCTCAACTGTCTGCAGAGTAGAGCCTAAAGCTTGCTTGTTCAGAGCTAGTGGATGGCTTTACTTTCTGGGTTACACCGCGGACGGCATGGATAGCACCCTGAACAGGTCCCAGTTTACATAATGATGCATTGATACAATGTCAACACCATTCAAAGTTGTTGCGACGATCTGCCAAGGACTTCCACATCGGGCATTCAGGGTTTCGTCCGCGTGAGTGCAAGCTGGTCGTGTTGGTGTCGGGGAAAGTGGCCCGAGCTCCTTGCTCCTTCCCCCCCCACCACCATTCACCATTGCTCCTTCTTGGCGCTGGGCACGGCCCCATTTACATGATTTCACCCGCTTTCGCTGCTGACAAACCCTTTTCCCTGCTGCATCTACACCACTCCCCCTCCTCATCAGTCAGCTTCCATTTTGCGATTGCGAGAGCTCGACTCGCCTGCGCGCCTGTTGAAAGAACGCGCCGCCAAACTTCGTCAGCCAAAAAAGAAAGAAAGAAAAAAGTCGATGCTCAGTAGAGGCAAGAGGTGTCGGTTTTTGTTGCTCTTCTGGAACTAGCGTGTTGGTCTGCTACAAGTTTTCGCTCAGTCTGTCGCTCAATTAATCAACCAGGCATCAGCGCCTGAAGCAACGCGTCTTTATCCATCGCTCCGGGTTGAGGCTTCACTACCTAGAGCTCGCGGGTGCGCCTTGAAGAAGCAACAATCCTGGCGGCGTCTAGGATTTTCTCAACAACTTCTCGCCTCAGTCATCATCACATCAACACTCTTCTCAATACAGAGAGATTGATCCCTGGCCACGGCTCTCAGTAACGGCACGGCACCCATCCCATCATTCAGCCTGGCTACTGTGCAGGACAAGCGATAACCTCCACCACCTAGGGCGGAGAGAAGCCCCATCCATCATCGACGGAGCCTGTCGACTGTCGCATCCCTCCATCCCCGGCCCAGCCACGCCATTTTCCTCCTGGATCACCCTCCTCTACGCATCCAGGTTACATAATCCCGCTTCGAACGTATCACCAGTCACCGGCCTTCTCCCTCTTCGTCAGCGTCTTGCCCGCCCCTCGTAGTAATAATCATCGCGCCCACGCCGCCGCCCACGCCCACTTCCTGAATGCTGAGTCAGACTCTCCTCCCCCAGAGCTCAAGCATGCAGAACTCCTCAGCCAACGGCGCCAGTACTCAAGGTCAGTCAAGACAACTTCTCTTTCTTTTTGTCTCTGTCGCTTCACTTTACACTTGGGCGCGTCCCGGTCCTGGCCCCTCGCTGTACACTCCTCCTTCGTTGTACTCGTCACGCATCGTCATCTGTCCATCGCGACACTCATACAGCACCACATCTTGCATCTTCTACTTGACATCATCCCTGTCGCGCCCTAGCGCATGTCAATAGTAGACCTGGGAGAGCTTCATCTGTCATCTCCTGTACATTCTGCTCCTCATCGCCGGTGTCGGCTTCGCGCTTCCTCCGATTTCCGATACGCTTGCCCCTGGGCGCATTGGCTAACACCAGCACCCTTCTCCAGAGCAGCATCTGCGCGCACAGCTCGAGCTCCTCAAGAATCACGACGCGACGTCACCTTCGTCGGCACTTCCTGGCGCTCGCGACCTCAGGAATCCGCCGCTGCAGCCTGCTCCTGCGCGGCCATCGAATGGATTCGACCACCTGGCCGTTCCTCAAGACGCTGCTCGGGCTATAGCCGTTAAAGGCGAGGCTGAAGCTCACATTCACCCTGAGCTCCGCGCCCGACCCAACCACGCGCCAACCGCAAACATGATGCCAATTGTGCCCCCGTCTGGACATAGTCCGGGCGCAACTGCTGGTCCTTCTGCTGCACCCATTGCTCCTGCGCCGCCAATCCCTGGCCCGATGGACGACATGCCGGGCGATGGCCGCAAGGCAAAGCGGGAGTTGTCCCAGTCAAAGCGCGCAGCCCAAAACCGAGCCGCTCAAGTAAGTGGAACGAATCCCGAACTGCCGGCTCGCTGTACTAATTGGGTCTGTTCAGAGAGCTTTTCGACAGCGCAAGGAGGGATACATTAAAAAGCTAGAGCAGCAAGTACGCGACTACATGGAGATGGAACAGTCCTTCAAGACTATGCAATCAGAGAATTACGCCCTTCGCGAATATGTCATCCACCTGCAATCACGACTGCTGGATGTTCACGGCGAATTCCCCCCACCTCCACCCAATGTCAACCTTCAACCGGCGCCACCAGCTTCGGTGTCAGTGCCGAGCGTTCCCGAGCCGGCACCCAGTAATCCTGCAGTGGGAACGCCTCTCGAGGCCGTCGCGCAGGCCGTGGCCGGTCTCGCAGCTCAGGAGCAGATGGCTGAGCGACAGCAGTATACAGGGAATCAGTTCAAACCTGAGCCCGCCGCCGAGGATACGCGGACAGCGGAGGAGATCAATCGACAACTACAGCAGCCGGAGCAGGCGCCTGCACAACAACCCGCGGCTTGACCGCAAATGATATCCATCTGACTGTTGGAAGACGTTATTTTTTATCACGGCGTTGAGGATACGATTGTGGTCAATGTTATGTTATATAGGAGAGCGGCGTTCCGGCTCCTTTGATGTTATTTCAACCAAGACCCCCATGTACGGAACTTCCGTACGGAGCCTACATATTTCGCGGTAATGTTCTAACCGTGCCGTTTCTACCCTTTACAGGTCTCGAGGAATCCGCATGATTTCAACAGGACCGGGGTGCTCACCGGCTGGGCTGGCCGAGCTGCTGTTTGGAACAAGTGGGAGGTGGTTTGCAGAAGGGCGTATTGTGTTTCTGATTTCCAAGACCTTTATACAGTGCTTGCAATAAATCACCTAAGTTAGGGTTAAGCTGAGCTAGAGCTTTTGAAAGACATTGTTCCATGATTAACGCAACCTGAAGCTAATAAGTTGACAACCTGATCTACCGTACATGAACCCACCCGCTTTTGACTCCATGTCCCCATCAGCACTACCGAATCTACACATACGAGTTGCCCATGTCGTGTTCCTAGGAGAGTCAGCGATAATTCTGGTCGAGCTCGGTTGGTCAGACGTACCTTGATATATTCCGCCCCCTTTTCTTGATATTCCTCCCTCGAGATCTTGGCCGTCTTCCATGCTGAGCTTCCTGCCCAGCCAGCAGCGCCCTTCCAGGCATCCAGCAGGGCATCCTCAGCACGACGCACAGTCAGCGGGGCGTCAGCGGGCAAGAGGGCGCGCAGACCATCGCGCACGCGGTCATCAAAGTTGCGGAACAGGGTGTTGCCGCCAGTGAGGAAGACGTCGCGGAGAAAGTCGTCGCGGTTGGGCACGCCGCCGAGGCGTTGGTTGAGGATATCGCCGGCGATCTCGACGATGCCCGACTGGTCGACACCGGCGATGGAAGGACGGAAGACGACCTCCAAGACACGGATGCGCTCGACGTTGAGGTGGATTTGGCTGAGCTCGGCCTGCGAGGCAGGGTCAAAGGGGCGAGGACCACGGGCGAAGGCGTGGAGGAGAGACTTGGACCAGTCGGACTGGGCCTCGTGGGTGTGCTCATAGTCAAAGTCTGGGTCGTAGCGGAGGAGGTCCTGCTCGAGGGACTTGAGGGTCGAGTGAAGGTCCTCCTCCTCCTGCTCGTCGTCGCTGTTGTCACCCACGGCGATCTGACGATAGACACCCCAATCGTCATCGTTTGCGCCAAAGTTGTCGTCGTCGCCTCCGCGCCGTCGCTTCTTGGTCGGGTTGTCCGAGGCCAGGTTGGCGATGCTCTTCATGCGGATCTGCGATGCGAGCGACTTGCGGTTTCCGAGGTCCTGCTTGAGGCGCTCTCGCTCCTTCATCTTCTGGAGCGTGTCGGCGCGCCTCTGTCGCTTCTCGTCGAGCCAGCTTTCGAGGTCGTTCTCGCGGCGCTCCTGGTCTAGACGCTCCTCCTCAGCGACGCGCGCCTTCTCGGCCTCCTTTTCAGCCTTGGCGCGAGCTCGAGCTTCGTGGTTGGACTTGAGCAGACGCTGCTGACGCTTCTGCTTGATCTGAGCTTCGTCGAGTTGGTCGTCGGGGATGTCGAGCAGATCAAAATTGGGCTGCTCCTGTTCCTCCTCAGGATCACCACCGACATCCTTGGTCCGGGCCTTCTTGATAGCCTTTTCCAACTCCTTCATGATCTTTTCCAGATGCGCCTCATCTTTAATGTCGTTGCTGTCGAGAAGGCGACGGGTCTCCTTCTTGGCCTGGTCTGTGATACGTCTCTGGAGGTCCTTGTAGTATTCCAAATCTTGCTCCTTCTTCATCAGCTTTTCCAGGCGCATCTTGGCAGCCTGCTGTTGGAGCCTCCGTCCACTCTCCTTTTTGCGCTCTGCTATCCGGGCCAGCTCCTCCTCGCTCTTCTGAACGATCACCTCTTCAGTGTAAGGATATTGGATGACAATATCGCGGTCTTCCAGGCCTGTCCAGTCAAGATACCCCTTTAGCTCGTTGTCGTAATCCTGGGAGACGTAGCCGTGATCACGCAGCATGTGCTCTGTTTGTGAGACGTTCAGCTTGCCAGCAAAGGTCGGGTATTTTAGTCTGATGAGTTTGAGAAGATATTCGGCGTTGTGGTAGCCTCCCCAGTTGAGCCGCGTCGCCTGGCCAAGCAAGGCCTTGGAGTTGTAGACTGGAATTACGTGGGTCGAGGTATATGATGATGAGACCACCAGGCCCGTCTTGCCCTTGTTGTGTCGGTACGAGAAGAGAGAATCGATTCCATATGCTAATGAGGGTGCGCCGTAGCATTCGAAGATGATCTCGGTCATGGCTTTCAGATAAAGGGTCAGCATGCGGCGGGCGCGACAGGCGATTCGACGTACATTTCCTCGAGTATGGCAGGTTTGCGACGGCCTCTGTCATGACGATGGGAACATCGATACCGCCGTCAGCTTCGTTCATTCCGAGTTTGAGAAAGATGTAGTCCAGCACATGCTCCATCACGTCCCAGTTGCTGACGATTCCGGTGCCGGCCTCGAAGGCCCCTCGGATGTGTCCTCGCGCGGTTGTGTCGGCGTAGCAGTCGGAGCCAGCAAAGGAAAACGTCTTGCCTAGCTTTCGGTCGCGATACTTGGCCATGATGGGAGGGATGCTGAATCTCGGCTTCGAGTCGAAGGACCAGCCGGCGCGCACGGCGGAGGATCCTGAAAACCCCATGTTAGCTCCTGGCTTGTCGCACGCCCTCGCGCAGGAGGAGGCTCACCATTATCGATGACGATGGCAGCGCTGCCAGGATCCTTCAACGCGCGCCTTCGTCCATCGCTCTGAGGCTCGATGTAGTTCTCGAAGCGCGTCTCCTTGACGGGGAAGATCTTGGCGGGAGGGTACGTTTTCGGCTCGGGAGCCTTGATGGCGGGCACGTCGATGGCAGAGGGTGCCATGGTTGTGGGAGTCTAGGATGGATTACAAGAGGAGGCTGGAAATCATAATGGGGAGAGAAAAGAAATGGGGGTATTCGAAACTGGTTAAATTTGGTGGCCAATTGGTGTAAGCTTGCGAGATGTTGGAGCTTGGTCGCCAGAGAAGGAAGCAAAGCAAAGGGTGCGAGGCTGCAAGGCTATGATGGGACGTGACATGCCGCAACTTGGGGATCCACTAACTTGACGCGATGAGCGCCACGGTTAAGGACATGAGGAGACAATAACGAGAGGCAAGTATAAGAAATGATGTTATTTTATCGCGTTATTCAAGTCACATGTCAACAATGATATGATATTTGACGGAATTTGTACCGGATCTATCCTTCTGCCATCCATGTAGTTGCTCTAGTTGATAGGCGCAGCGTCCCATCCATTATCACCAGGTCTCAGTCGGTAACCTATGGTATCTCGCCTATCATCGCTGGGGGACATGCCCTTCGCGATCAAAATGAATGATCACCGACCATACAGGCAGACTCTCAAGTCCATTCTCAAATCATGACTTCGTGCATTCATTCAAAATAGTGTGGTAAATACCAAGCGTTGTGGTTTACAGCCCTCACTCGAGTCTCAGTTCGGAGGCTTCAAGTTATCCGTCGCTGCCAAATAGTGAGAACTGGGCTTTTGATAATGGAAAACGTGAATGCTTACCTTCAAGATGGAATAGAACATTGGATTGGTAGTTCTTGAACATTTGAGCTACCAGCTCCACGTTCATGTTTTGGATGTTAATGTCCTATGGGCAAGGTATTCGTTAGCCCGCAACGTTGCGGTTGAAGGGGTTATTATTTCTACCTGAAGGCTCTTGTTCATAACAACAACAGCTTCGTTAAGTTTCTCCTGCAAATCGTTAGCCTCCTAGTACCCTATGCCCGGAATGTATCTCTACTCACCACATTGGTGATGATGCGGGACAAGAGGAGGTTCTGCTGATGCTCGTGTGGGCTCTCCTATATTTATTCGTAAGTTCAGAGTTACACACTGTGATGTATGTGTTTTGCAACAGCTAATATAGAAGCCTTACCATTTTTGCAAATTGTGTAGTCTATCAGTGTTGGTGTCTTGACCAAGTGTGATGCCGTGGGGCTCTTGTTTACTTCGCCTTCTTTGGGGCTCATCTTAGTGCAGCTCCCATCAACACCCCGGTTTCAGGAACGCGGTGAAGCGCGGCAGAATCTGGAGGTCCGACCAGCTCGTGAGCTATCACGACTGGCGTTGTCCAACGCCGACACGTAATATCTTTGCCATTCGATACTCGACAACATTTCGACCTTTAATCAAATTCTATCGCAATCGCATTGAATATCATCCGCCAGGAATAATCGAAAATGGCCGCTCCCACCGAGGCGCAGATCGCCCATCAGCAGCTCATCGAGAAGCTCGACATCCATTCCATCCACAAGAAGTTTCGCAGCTCAACCTGGAAGCCAAACCAGCGCCGAAACAAGAACCTCAAGGCCATCGTCGGCGATGCCTCCCGACGAGAAGCCTCAGCTATGGGCACGCCCATGGATGTTAGCGGCAACGCAACCCCGGCCGACGATGGCCTCTCGACCAGCGGCACCTCAACACCTGCGACCGAGAACGGCAATCAGGCCCCGAACCTCGCCCAGGCGTCGCGCAGCCTTTCGAAGCTCGTCCTCGAGAAGAGCCTCAAGCCTACGGGCGGCCCTGTCTCGGCTCCCACTGCTACGTACACAAACATCGAGTCAGCGCCATCTCTGGCACACAACAAGCACTACTGTGATGTGACGGGTTTGCCAGCGCCCTACCTCGACCCCAAGACCCGGCTGAGGTATCACAACAGGGAGGTCTTTGGACTTGTCAGATCCCTACCTCAGGGTGCTGCAGAACAATTCCTCGAAGCTCGTGGTGCTCACACGGTTCTGAAATGAGCGCGGGCTCGTCACTTTATGCACATAATTATAGCGATGATTTCTACATAATCCAAGGGTCGGTGGATGGATGGTCAAGCCCTGCTAGGAACTACAAGGCGCATACACACTACGTAAAGAACAGCTAGGAACACATACAAGTGTCGGACCAACAAAGTCAAGCCCCAACTATGCACCCAAGGCCTCTCGGCCAAGGGATGGCAATTGACGCTCCGGCTTAATTGTGATCGCGGTTGCTCTCCGCCTAGGTCGACAGACTACCGAGAACGTATGGGGGAGAGACGTGTCTCAGTTGCCAGGGCGAAGAACGCCGCTGGCCGTCGCGGCAGGTTGTACAGAAAGGAGGGATGCAAGGGCAGCTCCATCTGTCATGTTGATTGATGATTCCATCCGAGGGTAAAGTGAAGCAGTTCAGTCATAAAATATAGCATGTCTTGCTTGTCGCAGACCGTCCAATATTGCCATAGTCCTTACCGTGAGAAATCCCCTATGCGGTCAATCATGTCGGAATCGCCGCGGGATCGAATGAGGTGGTCGTGTGAGCCATGAGAATATGAGAATGCAAGGTGAAGAAGCAAAGCCTCGTAAAACTCGCAGCGAAATTTTAACTGAAGCCAGCACCCACCCACCTCGGCCACGGCAGCCAATCGCCACCCTCCCGTTCCAGGGGGCCACATCTCCCCTAGCCCCCTTGGGCAGGGCCCTGTCCATCAGCATTTGAGCCCCAAACGCTTAGAAGGGCTTTACGCGCCCCTGGAAGGGAAGGGAAGGGACCTCTAGTGGGTGGCTGCTGCGTGTCCTGAGGGCGGCGAGAGCTGATAAAGGCAGGAACCACGTGTAGCGAAAACGAAACATCGGCTTCTGGTGTAATCTTGCATCCAGTTTCGCCCTGCAACCAATTCCTCTCCTCGCAACAAGTCCAGTCTCGCGCAGTTACTCCCGATCGTCGTTATCCTCCAGTCTTTGCCTCCATCCATACTTTGACCAGCAAAGCTATACCAAACCGCCCAACATGTCGATGTGGATGTCGGACAGCCAAAGTACGTCTGTGCCTGCCTGCGCCTGCGCGCGCCCTCGCGACCATTTTCCTATTTGGTCCTTGAGCCGCATTGGATCGCTGCGCATGGAGAAACCGAGGAGAACCAGCAATGCTAACTGTTGTCGCTAGAAATTGGAGTTGTCTTCTGCTCTGGCGGTAGGTATGCGCTCGCGTAGAGCTTCGGCGCATAGCGAGCCATGATGGCTGATGATTTGTGTGTGCAGGAGGCTTCTTCCTCATCGGAGGTGTGATGCTATTCTTTGATAGAGCCATGTGAGTCTTATCCAGTCTTCCCTGATTCCCGTTGTCATCTTGCTGACGATGCTGACTGCTTACAGGCTTGCCATGGGAAATGTACGACTCCCTCCCTTTCCTCGATCCCTACGAACCAACGACCGATGCAAGAACCCGAAGCTAACATGTCCTTCACACGAATAGATCCTTTTCCTCATCGGCCTGACAATCATCATCGGTCCTCAAAAGACACTCCTCTTCTTTGCTCGAAAGCAAAAGGCTAAGGGCACCGCCGCCTTCTTCCTCGGCTTGATCCTTATTCTCATGAAATGGACCTTTATCGGCTTCCTCATCGAGGCATATGGCATTATCATCCTATTTGGCGACTTCCTCGGTACGATTGCTAGCTTTGCGCGTGGCCTACCCGTCGTAGGGCCCTATATCGGAATGCTCGTCGACAGGGTTGGCCTTGGCCGACGCAACGCCGAGCTTCCTGTCTAGCTGGGTTGAGTCGGTTCTTCAAGGGAACAAAGACTTGTGACGAGACGGGTTCATGTTCATGAGGTCCAGGGGCTCGTGGGGAGTCGCATTGATTTGGTAGAGTGCCAGAGGCGGAGTTTGGGGAGGAGCATATTGGCTTGGAATCCCGGCATCGGCGTTAACGAAAGGAATATGTCACGAGTATATTGGGAGGGGCAAAAGCACTGTATATTACCTTGTCTGCTTGAACCGGCGCAGCACTTTGGCGTAACAGCGAATACAGTCAGTTGGACATTTCAGTTCACCATGCTGAACAAGACTTGTATGGGAAGATTTGGAGGGCACTTGGATTGCCTATATGCAGAATCGTTGTAGAAACAAGCTCGTTTGGACGATTCTTGGCCAAACAAAGAAAATGTCCTCCTCGCCGGTCGACGCTTGGGCACACCGCCCAGTGCTTTAAAACAAAAGCCCTCCTCTCAATACCAGCTCATCACAGCTGCGATGCCTATCCGGGCCGCGGGTAGACAGCGTTCTTGGCGCTCCCTAAGGGGATCCCATCCCGTCCTCGCGAATATCTAGTACGACTGGCCGATGAGGTAGTCGGCGAGACCCTCGACGGTGCTGGTGGCGTTGCCGGCAACCTGGGCCTCACCGTGGTGGCCGACGACGATGGCCTGAAGGGTCTTGGCAACTGCGACGCCGAGGCGGCCCTGTTGGGGTCAGATGTTAGCATGTGCGGTGAGGAATGGCTATGGAGAGAGCTCTCGTGGGGCTCGGTGTCCATACCGATCGGGCGTAGAGACTCCGGCCCTCGACTCGGGTCAAGACGTATCGCTCGCCACCGATGTACAGACCCTCACCAAAGGCCTTGTCGATAGCGGCCTGGTCTCCGCTAACAATGGAAGAGATGGCCTTCATCTCCTCGGGCTTGAGCTGTGGGTGGAAAGAGTCAGTATGGACTCAGACAAAGGCGGCGTATAGAAGATCAGAGGGCCGCCCGGCTGTAGGATGAGGTTCTATACCTGAAAGTCGGCGGAGGAGGCCCAGGCGCTGTCGCCAGCAGCGCTGATGATGGCGCCCTTGTCGATGTGACCGGTAGCGATGAGGCTGTTGTGTTGATAGAGGTCAGCATCGGCTCGGTAATCGGTCGGGATCAAGACGGGCTGAAAGCCGTGGTCATGACTGAGGGATAGGTGTAGAGTTACCTAGTGTCGACGTATGCTATATCGGCGAAACAGCCATCACGTCAGCTTTCTTGAAAACCTCAAAATGTGCAGTTCAAGGTGGGGTTATCCAGAGGCGGTGATGAGCAACCAGACGATGGAGGGGGAGGGGGAGGGGGGGAAAGGTGGGATCTGGGAGGATGATGACTGACCTTGCCACGACATGGTGATGGAAGAGGACTGAAGAGAGCAAAAAAAGGGAGAGAGGCTATAGGCGGGGTGCTGTAAAGTACAAGGAAGACGACAAGAGGCCCAAGATCGGAGGAGGTTCAAGTTGCGGCGCGAGGTTTTGAAGGTTTGGAGGTTTGGCGGGGGAGGTCGAGTTGGGGCCTTTGACTGGACTGGATTGGATGTTGTGATTCTCTGGAGCTTTTGCCCCTCCAGGCTCCGTCCGTCCCCGCCAAAAAATTGTTACTGACTTGAGAGAGCTGCTGCTGCCCAGCCCAGCCCAGCAAGGGCGTCCTCTGCTGTAAGGTGCATTTTTGGGCCGTGAGGATGATGACCCTCCCGCCAATGGGTAGATCTACCAGGACATGCGGTGTAGGAGCCGTGTCGGTGAATGTACAGTCGACTTGCTGCGACTCAACGGTTCCCACGCCAGCCGGCATGATCAGCGCGCCTTGCTTCATGTCACGCATTTCCATTGCATGTTGCCGTCCGTTGTTGAAGCTCAGCTTGTGTGACGTCCGATCCAGGCACGCATTGTTTACTCAGCGTTTCTTCTCTCTATGCTTGGATGTTTTGCATTAGAGGTGCTTTGCGAGGCTATGCGTTGCAGCACACACAAAGTAAGCTTACTGTGAGGCTCGGCTTGATGGATAACAGACAGACAACCTCATTCATCGTCCGACGTCACTGGGAGGGGCTGCAGCTTCGGTATTGGCGCCAGAGGCACGGGAAGCTCGTACGGGCCGCTGGTACAGACGGAAACATCCGCCAGGAGTTGAAGGCTAGAATAGACTTCTAGCCAAGGACTCTATCTTGTTTTGAGTCAGAAGAAACCTGAGAGGAATATGGCCGAATCTGACGAGGACATTACGATGATGTGACACTCTCGAGCCTCTCGACATGCGCCTTGGTTTCGACGTTCGGCGAAACAACGATTGTGGCGGCTTGTTTCCGACAATGGTGACAATCTTGAGAGAAAAGCAAACTTGGAAACAAAGGATGCGAGGACAGCAACCAACTCGTCGCCTGATCCCTAACAAGACTCCATCGTCTGACGTGTCCCGGCCATTGTTAAATGAAGAGTCCATTCGGCAATACTACCGAACCTTAATCATATGAGCAAGCACTGGCTCTCCTTAGATGCCTGGTAGACGACGAGCACAGGCCGGCTTTTATTGACGCCTGAGTTTGCCGGTATTCTCTGTCCCTGTGCAATCAATCAATGTATGCCAACTATGTATGACCACCGCAGTATCGCCAGGCTCGGCTCTTTAAAGTCGAACCAAGCACAACAGCCGCTGACCTAGACGACGGGAAATCCTGGCATGTTTCACGTCTTAGGTCCTTCTGTTAAGAACAATAGCATTGCCGGTATTGTCAAGGAGCGGGTTTTGGACGGAGTGAAACAGATTGCTGCCCTGGCTTGGGTAGCCTTCGCATCAACGGCGAGGGGTTCCGAGGCCCGACGCCTTGAATGCAACTCTGCGAAGATCTCTCACGAGCCTCTCAGGGCTGGTCCCCGGGGTTGAACACCTCTGGCCCGTGTCGGGAGGAGGAAAGGACCCTTGGAAATTGGCAATCTGAGACGCGTAACAGAAACCCCGGTCGACTTGGTGGTGGGCAACATGAAACAGGGCAGACAGAGCCCCTGAGGTCCTTGGGTTGATGAGGGAGGAGGCGAATGATGAACCTAGCAATCCAATGGCGAACGGCGGATGCGCTATTATTCCCGAGCTTCCCTTTTTGGGGGGCCTGGCACTCACGAGGGTTTGGCCTGGCCCGAGGGGGATAGATTCAACTTGACCGTCAGCCCTATTCGAAGCGCTAGCCTGGTGAGTGCTCCCTCCCGTGTAAGTGAGATGAAGGACAGGTGCAGCTCTGGGCGACGCCGGCGAGGCCGCCGGTCTTGCGACGGGAGCCGCGCGGGAGCAGCTTTCCATCGCGGTGCGCCACCTGAACTTCTAGAAGAACGGGAACCGCTCACGGGATTTGTTCCACGTAGCGTAGCATACATATTGTTTTGTCCAGCCAAACCGTTGGAAACAACAGGGTCGCGTGCGACTGACCGGCAGAAGAACAGGTTTTCTGCGGCTGTTTTGGATCGGTGGTTTGCTTTTTACCCTGAGACTAGTTCCTGCGTGTGTGACGGGGTGGGTTTGGGGGGACACATTTTGGCGTGCGTTCCTCCAATTTAAAATCAACTACCCCGTTGTCGCAGAAGAGAGAGAAAGAAGGCATTCAGACTACCGAATAGAAGACCTAAGCTTCAGCCCAGCGCCGCGTAGCATGCATTTACCGCGACGTGTGCGCTCCAGAATGGTTCCAGAACCATTGAGTAGTGATGATGCCAGCATTTGCCCTGTTGCGGTGTGAGAGGTCAAGTCAAGTGCCGCCCGACGGATGTCCAAGCCAGCAAAAGACAGGGATGATGACCGAGGGAGCCGCCCACGCCCAGTCTTTGACAAGTCGCTGCGCTGCAACGCCTGAAAGATTGTCGATGCGATTCGGCGTTACATCGAAGGTCGACATGGGGCCTGGGGCTATTCCGGGGGGGGAGACGGGACTTATTACTACGCAGACAACGATGTGTCCTTGTTGCTACGTGCTACGCAACGCAGAATAAGGCCATGGTCCATCTCGGGGATGGCCGTTTGGCGGTTAGACGCAGCCAATGCGTACCCGCGTATAATATCACGACGCACCATGTAGGCAGTCAGAAGCGCCGCTAAGCGGGCATGAAACTCGCAGGCAGGCAAGGTGACTGTGTAACGCTGCCTTCTGAAAACACACGACTGGACCTGGCCTGGCCGTTGATTTGACTCTTTTTTGTCCATCCCTCCAGATTTCTGACACACGAGACAGACCCCCAGGTCCCACCCTCAATGACAGGGCTCCCTCGTCGACAGCTTTGGCGCTTGGTTCGACCACGTACATAGCACATGCCCGTCGGGCAGCGCCAGTAACCAGAGTCCTCATGCGGTTAAAGGGCAGGGCACTTTGTATCCATTTCTGAAGAACCGCTTCATCAACCTCAAACAAGCGGCCAGTTGCCGTCCGCTGGCCCGTTCACACACACATCCTCTCTCTCGAGTATCAAAATGGAGAACTAACCTTCCCCCCTGGTCGCATCCGTCTGCCCAAAACAGCACATCATATCTCGTTTGTCAGTTGACGAGCATGATAATAAGCTGACGTCGCGTTGCGTCGCGTCCGTCCGTCCCTCTCACTCCATCTTTCATCCTTCCCAAGCAAGCATTGCCCGCATAGCACTCATTTGCTCTCGGCAGCCAATCCGGGGTTGGGATGGGCTCTTTCGACAACAAAATTGCTCTGCGCTTATTACAAACCATCCTTGCTCGCCGCATCGTCATCCAGGGACCCAGTTCCCTGCTTCTAGCCGGCCGTTTAACCGCATTAGTCCGGATTCACATCTACAGCCTCATACAATAGGCTCCCGGCAAAGGCGGGGTGGTCCTTGTGAGACGGGGGGGCAACTTGTCTATATCACCGATACTGTCCCTTCTTGACGAGGATCCTGGTCCCCTGGGAACTTGTTCTTCTGGTGAACCATCTGCTGTATCAGACCCTGTCGATACAAGGGATTGGCGGTCAAAACAGGACGGGACCGGCCTCACACACTCTCTCTTTACTATACCCGTACCCCCCCGCTTCCTCTGCCCAATTTATTCTTGACACTCCGCAACATCATCATCCCTCCCCGCCTCGATCGCGAGCGAAGCGATCTTCAGTCATGCCTACTACACGATCGAGAGCTGCCACTGTATCTGCTGCAGCCGGTTCCAGCCGACGCAGAGGAAGCTTCACAGCTGACCAGACAGACACACACAACCTCTTCCACAAGCACGCTCTCGACAAGCGAGTTTCAAGAGACGACCTCTCCCTCGCCCTCAAGAGTTCCCGCAAGGGAAACGTAACCGCATTTCATGTTCCCATCCATGGCCGACCACCGTCTCCCGACACCAGCCCACGGAGTTCGTCACTAACACGAATGACTATGGTACGGACCTCGACACCGGATTCCATAGGAGACTCTAGCGAAACTGGTGTTATTGCCATCGGCATGGCGATAGGAAGCCCAACACAAGTAGGCGAGTTCACGCCGATCGCGGCGTGGAACCCGCAAAGAGTCAACAGCGCTGCAGCCGAGATTCCAGAGCCCGCGCCTGAACCCGTCGACGAGACGCAGCAAAAGACACGGAAATGGGGGATATTTCGTTCGAAATCGAAACGAGCTGCCCGTCCGGTACAACCTCAGCGATCCATGACGGACACTCCCAACCTATCTACAACATCACTCGCCTCTGGAGGCGCGGCGCAAGACCAGAAGAAGACACCAAAGTACACGCCCATCGTTATACGGTCTCAGACAGAACCCGTCCCGAATGAGCCAGAAGTACCACCACCGCCACCGATACCGGCGGACTTGAGAACCCCGCCAGATCTCAAACCTCTGTCGCCGGGCAAACTCACAAAGGAACGCCCAATAGGCATTGAGAGAAAACCCTCAAAAGAAGTGAAGCAGTCCAAGGAGTCGAGCTCATCGGGGGGTATAGGCCGCAAGATGTCATTGAGAGCTCTACGTGGAGACTCGGCGAGGAGAAGAGCAGAAAGGGCGGCGGCAGCGGCGGCGGCAGCTCCTCCTCCTTCACCCCCTCCAGTACCCCCCATGCCCCAACTTACTGCATCTCTGCTCGATATCGAGATCCCCAGCATAAAGATGGAGCGATACAGCGTCATGTTTAATGGTGTGCTACAAACGCAGGCCGCAGCCTCGTCCGCTTCATCGCTCCTTGCCCGGCGACAGGCGACACTTGACCGTCTCCACATGATTGGCGATGGGGTTGCCGAGGGACAGGACGATCACTCACGACCGCGGAGAGCAACTTCGCCCCAGCCTTCACCGACCATAGTAGGCGTAGAAGCATCGAAGCCGCTGCTTTCTCCTCGAAACCGAGCCAACACATCTCCAGCCCTTATACCCTCGCCCGTGCAAGCGTCTTTCCATGATGAGGTACAAGAAACAGTACAGGCCCGAGTCGTCCAGGTCCCAAAGCCGACCCAGAACCCGCCGAAACTTGTCTCCAAGTTTAGCGTACGCAGGGCAGCCTCTTCTCCAAGCAGACGGAATCTCACCCCTACCCGAGGGACATCACCTGTACCGCTCGTCTCACCTACTGCTCGCTCGAAGCAGCCCTCTCCATTCACGTCCGAAACCTCTAGCCTTATCCTCGATTCTCCCGCGCACACAGACGACGAGGTGGAAGCCCGTTTTGTAAGGGGACATCCTCAACTATCACCTTCTGAACCGTCATGGCGCATGGTTTCTCCTCCAGCATCCATCACATCATCCAGCGCCGAAACCTCCAAGAAGCTCTCTCCTCCGTCATCCCTAGCATCACCGGAAAAAATCACCGTCATCAGACCTCCCCAGGACGATCCCGAGGAAGCCCTCCGCAACGCCGTCGAGATCTCGATTGCCCGCCAGATTAGCGTATCCCATCAGCAGCGCAAGATGCTCCACCCCCTGAAGAGCAACCCGAGCGTGAGACGAAGAAACGACAGTAACCCAATGGCACCGGCCGGAAGCTACATTCCCATAGAGAAGAACGAGCGCCTCGCCGAGACCAAGACAGCCACTCCGGTGCTTGTGCATCCTAGGGGGGAGCTGGCCCACTCTCCAGATACATGGCAGATGCATCGCAAGAGTGAGAGGGTGATTCTCGAGGGACCTTAAACCATTCTCCATATTCACACCAAGTCACCTTTACCTTTTTACTTTTCTTCCCTATGTTGGATATTTTAGACCTTCTTATACTTCTTTTCACACACATGTTTTTTTCACAATACCCCTTTTTTCAAAAAAGCTCTGGCAGCAACCAACTCGCAGAGGCCTCACTGGCATGAGTCAACCTCTTGCATCCACCTCAGGGCAACCATCCCTCCAAAGCACGTTTTTTCCCTTTGTCCTTTTTCTTCTAAAGAGCAAAAACAACAGCCTTGATGGCCAAGATTGGGTTACCACGAGTTACGAGTTGCAGCAAGGCGCAGGTGAAGCATCGGATTGGCAGGACAAGGAGAGCGGGAAAAAAACTAAACCCCTTGGAAGCAAGCATCTTGCTAGAGTTTTGTCACAAAGGGGAGATGGGGGTTTTCTTAAGAATGGATTTTTCAAGAACCGGTTTTTTTCTTCACATTTGGTAGGCATGGCTTTTTTTTTCAACTTCATCTCTGTGTGTCCATTTGTTGGGACTATATAAAAGAAATACAAGGCACGATTCTCCCATCATTGGCAACTCTACCCGCCGAGCTCCCACGCGTAGTTGATGTGATGTGATGTGATGATTTCCTCCCTTGCCCCATATCAAAAAAGTCTAGTTAAGCTGCTGTAACGACATGGCCCCGCGAACGAATGGTGGACGAAACGACTGGAAAGTATCTGCGCCGCACGAATAGGTAGGTAATTAACCAATCTCAATACCGACATCCCATGTATGCTGAAAAGAAGCCACGTCCAACGCCGGAAAAAGGAAACGGTTCATTACATCAAGACACAGCACGAGTTCTGCTTCTTGGCTTGCTCTGTCGGGATGGCACGTTTAGTCAGCCAGGTTGCAGGTTGACACCCGGGGATCATGGACGCCCGAGAGACCGAGAAGGGGGGGTAACATACGGTAGAACATCTTGCTCTGGGCGCTGAGGCCGTCACTCTTGGCCACCAGGTCGTCAATCTTCTCGCCGCGCTGTAGCACGCTCTCGATGGTCTTGTGGAGGACAATCTTTGTCTCGTCGAGCTCCTTCTGGATCTTCATGATGCTGTCGGCCTGCTGGGGGTCCTGGTACTTTTCGAGGTACTCCTTGAGCTCGGGCATGACGATGGTGGGCGTGCCGCTGGCCCAGCCGGATCGGGGGTTCTTGGAGAGGAACTCGTCGACGACCTTGCTGAGGAGCTGATGCGCCACGAGGGCAGGGTACTGGTGGTCCGAGATGATGATGCCGCAGACGCCCTCAGTACGGCCGTAGGCGTGGAAGGTGTAGTCTGTGGAGATGGCGCGTGAGCTTCTGAACGATCTGTGACGCGGGAGCCTATGTACCTTGCTCCTCGACATCCTGTCGCTGGCCGGGACGGGTGCGCTCGGCGACGGTCTTTGCGAAAAGGGTCATGAACTCGCCATAGCTGGAGGGGATTGGATTAGCTGGGCGTTCCGCGTCGGGACCTGGAAAGAAAGTCCCAAGACTGAGACTGACTTGTTGCGTGTGAATCGTGAGTAGCTGCTAAGCTCCTTCTCAGCGACAATCTCGTGAGCGGGCTGGCTCTCGTTTCGGAGGATCTGGTCGCAACAGCTGTGTTAGCCCAACTCGGTCGGTCGGTGAGGGGCACGGAGTGAGAGGGTGCTGTAGCGTACGCCGATGTAGTGCAGCTTCATGATGGCGGAATTGGATCGATGACGGGCGTGCGATTGAGGTTATAGAGGCGAGAGGGTGTGCAGTCGAGAGCGCAAGCGGGCGACGGTAGGAGAAGGCGGGACGGTTATATGTAAAAAGGAAAAGGAAGAATGAGGCCAGGCTAGATGCGCCCATGCCCGCCCGTCGTCACGGAGGGCGGTAGGACTTTAGGCCAGGCCAGGGCGTCACATGTTCCCCACGACGGGCTGACGGGGTCGTCGACTAGGCCGCTGCGATTGCCAAGTTTAGGTAGTTTGAGCCTTCTGTGGCGCCCGTGGCGGGGGCTTGTACAGCGAGGTGGGGGTTTCTAGAGCGGTATGACTCTACGAGGGTCACCGCCGTGAGCCAATCCTCGACAAGCAACCTCAGTCAAGGTCAGCGATATCAAAAAGGCCGCGACTGCTGCTCGTTCAGGCAGCAGGATATTGAATCTTTCACACATTACAGAGTACAAGTCCTTTTCCCATCACGCGCAAGCCTATCCAAAAACTGCCTTTCACAAACTCTATCATGGCGTCCTCGGAGCTCAGTGCCGCCGAGGCACAGTGGAGGGAACAGTTTGCAGCCATGCAAGAGGCCATCGCCAACCTCAAGATCCCCAAGGAAAACGGCCCCGTTGACGGAGATGTCGACGAAGACGAGTTTGGCGGCTACTCTTCTGGAAATAGCGGTCAGGATGTCTGGGACTTTATCTCAGACGATGACCAGGATGCTTTCAGCAGCGACTTTGCCGATGGAGAGGCCGGCATTGATGGCTCAGCTGTAGCTGATTACAGCGCTGAATGGTTCGCCATAAAGTGTTCCGGCATTGCGGCCAAGAATGGTCTCTCTGCCGATGTGTTTGAGAGTCAGATTATGAGTGTCCTCTCGTCCAGTCGCTCCGATGATGAGCTTCAAATCCAGCTCACTGATTTGGTCGGATTTGACGATCTCGACTTTATCATCGAAGTCCTAGGCCACAGAGACGAAATTGTTTCTGCCGTCAACAGCCAGAACCAACAAGCCTCAACTGGGCCCCGACTTTTGAACAAGACTCAGAGGGAGGATGCTCTCCGCCGTCAAGACCTAGCACACAAGACTACGACTCTTGCACCAGCCCACTCCAAAGAGCCACATTACCCTCACGTCTACAAGTCATACAGCGCTGGCAACACACTCAGCTATGCCGGAAAGAAGTATGGCCTACCAGTGGGCAGTGAACGGAAGCAGTTTGACAAGTACGAGGAGTACTCTATCCCAGCTGGGCGAAAGGGCGTCCTTGGCCCCGGCCAGAGACTCATCCCTATCAAGGAGCTTAACGGGTTGTGTCGAACCACTTTCAAGGGTTACAAGACGCTCAACCGCATGCAGAGTCTTGTCTATCCTGTTGCGCACAAGACTAGCGAGAACATGTTGATCTGTGCCCCTACGGGTGCTGTGAGTCTTTTGTCCGATGTTAGGAGTTTCAATACTGATTTGTCCAGGGTAAAACCGATGCTGCCATGCTCACCATCCTCCAAACGATTGCCCAAAACGTTGAGCCCAATCCATTTGAGGATCCAGCAGCCACAGACTTTTTCGTCAATGCCGAAGACTTCAAAATCGTCTACGTTGCTCCCATGAAGGCTCTTGCTGCTGAAGTCACAGAGAAGCTGGGCAAGCGCCTGGCTTGGCTTGGCATCAAGTGTCGGGAGTACACTGGTGATATGCAACTGACAAAGGCTGAGATTATTCAGACTCAGATCATCGTCACAACCCCTGAGAAGTGGGACGTCGTTACACGAAAGGGAACTGGTGATACGGAGCTCGTTCAAAAGGTCCGCCTCCTCATCATTGATGAGGTTCATATGCTCCACGACGAGAGAGGTGCTGTCCTCGAATCGCTCGTGGCTCGAACGGAAAGACAGGTTGAGAGCACCCAATCGCTCATTCGAATTGTCGGTCTCAGTGCCACACTGCCCAACTATGTCGATGTGGCCGATTTCCTCAAGGTCAACAAGTATGCCGGCCTATTTTACTTTGATTCATCTTTCCGACCTGTGCCCCTTGAGCAGCATTTCATTGGTGTCAAGGGCAAGGCCGGATCCAAGCAGTCCAAGGATAACCTTGACCAAGTCGCGTTTGACAAGGTCAAGGAGATGCTTGAGCGCGATCATCAAGTCATGGTGTTTGTTCACTCACGACGAGACACCATGCTCACGGCTCGCATGCTGAACCAAAAGGCCATGGAGGCCATGTGTGCCGACCTTTTCGATCCCTCTTACCACCCCGGTTATGACCAAGCTGCTCGAGACATCAAGCAGTCGAAGTCCAAGGAGATCCGCGAGTTGTTGTCAATGGGCATCGGTGTCCACCATGCCGGCATGGCAAGATCTGACAGAAACCTGATGGAGAGACTATTTGGAGAGGGCGTCTTGAAGGTTCTCTGCTGTACCGCCACCCTCGCCTGGGGTGTCAACTTGCCCGCCGCCGCAGTCGTCATCAAGGGAACCCAGGTTTATAGTGCTCAAGATGGTAAATTCGTCGACCTCGGCATTCTCGACGTGTTGCAGATCTTTGGTCGTGCCGGTCGCCCTCAGTTCGAAGACACGGGTATTGGCATGATCTGCACAACTCACGACAAGCTCACGCACTACTTGACTGCCGTGACAGAGCAGCAGCCTATCGAATCCAAGTTCTCTACCAAGCTGGTGGATAACTTGAACGCCGAGATTGCGCTGGGAACTGTGACTTCCATCCCGGATGCAGTCCAGTGGATTGGATACTCGTACCTCTTTGTGCGCATGCAGAGGAGCCCAATGACCTATGGTATCGAATGGTCGGAGATTCGAGATGACCCTAACCTGGTCCAGAGAAGACGCCAACTTGCTATTCAGGCCGCCAAGACACTACAGCAGTGCCAGATGATCATCTACAATGAGAGAACAGACGAGCTGCGCAGCAAGGACATTGGTCGAATTGCAAGCCAGTACTACATCCTTCACACCAGTATTCAGGTGTTCAACGCCATGATGCAGCCCCAAGCTACAGAGGCCGACATTCTGAAGATGATCAGCATGAGTGGAGAGTTTGACAACATCCAGTCGAGGGACAGTGAAGAGAAGGAGCTAACTCACCTGCGACGGGAAATCATCCCTTGTGATGTGGACGGTGGCATCGACACTCCTCAGGCAAAGACGAACATTCTTCTCCAATCTTACATCTCTCGAGCACAGCCCGAGGATTTCGCCCTATCAAACGACATGAACTATGTTGCTCAGCAATCTGGAAGAATCTGCAGAGCGCTGTTCATGCTCGCCCTCAACCGTCGATGGGGCCATCAATGCTTGGTGCTGCTCACCCTGGCAAAGTCGATCGAGAAACGTATCTGGCCGTTCCAGCATCCCCTTCATCAATTCGACTTGGCAAAGTCTGTTCTTAATCAGCTTGACGCCAAGGAGAGCCTGACGATTGAGGCTATGAAGGACATGGAGCCGGCCGAGATTGGCGGCTTGATTCACAACCAAGGCGCCGGTAAGAACATTGCCAGGATTCTCAACAACTTCCCCACGGTTCACGTCGAGGCCGAGATTGCGCCCCTCAACCGAGACGTTTTGCGCATCAAGCTCTATGTGATTCCTGATTTCAAGTGGCACGATCAGATCCATGGCACCTCCGAGTCCTTCTACGTCTGGGTCGAGAACTCGGAGACGTCAGAGATCTATCATCACGAGTTCTTCATTCTTAGCAGGAGAAAGCTCCATGATGACCACGAGCTGAACTTTACGATTCCTCTCTCAGACCCCCTGCCCAAGCAGATCTACGTCCGAGCCGTGTCGGACAGATGGCTTGGTGCGGAAACAGTGACGCCAGTCTCCTTTCAGCATCTGATTCGACCAGACACTGAGAGTGTTTACACGGATCTGCTGAATCTGCAGCCACTGCCAATCTCGGCTCTCAAGAACCCAGCGCTGGAGGAGATCTACGCCAAGAGGTTCCAGTTCTTCAACCCCATGCAGACTCAGATCTTCCATACGCTCTATCACACTCCAGCCAACGTGCTCCTCGGATCACCTACCGGCAGCGGAAAGACTGTGGCTGCTGAACTGGCCATGTGGTGGGCGTTCCGGGAGAGGCCCAAGTCCAAGGTTGTCTATATCGCCCCGATGAAGGCCCTCGTCCGCGAGCGTGTTAAGGACTGGGGAGCTCGCCTGGCGCGGCCTTTGGGACTGAAGCTGGTCGAGTTGACTGGTGACAACACACCCGATACTCGAACAATCCAGGACGCTGATGTCATCATCACGACTCCTGAGAAGTGGGATGGTATCTCGCGCTCGTGGCAGACGAGAGGATACGTACGACAGGTCAGCCTAGTCATTATTGATGAGATTCATCTCTTGGCAGGTGATCGAGGCCCTATTCTCGAGATCATCGTCTCCCGAATGAACTATATCGCTTCCTCAACCAAGAACGCCGTCCGTCTGCTGGGCATGTCAACTGCCTGTGCCAACGCAACAGATCTCGGCAACTGGCTTGGTGTCAAGGAGGGCCTCTTCAACTTTAAGCACTCGGTGCGTCCAGTTCCCCTGGAACTGTACATCGATGGATTCCCAGAAGTCAGGGGCTTCTGTCCATTGATGCAGTCCATGAACCGCCCAACCTTCCTGGCGGTCAAGAACCACAGCCCCGACAAGCCCGTCATCGTCTTTGTGCCCTCACGACGACAGACTCGTCTGACTGCCAAGGACCTCATCAACTTTTGCGGAATGGAAGATAACCCACGTCGGTTCCTTCACATGGACGAAGACGACCTGCAACTGAACCTCTCTCGAGTCAAGGATGATGCGCTCAAGGAGGCCATTAACTTTGGCATCGGGCTGCATCACGCCGGTCTCGTTGAATCAGATCGCCAACTGGCTGAGGAACTGTTCCTCAACAACAAGATCCAGATCCTCGTCGCCACCAGCACACTCGCCTGGGGTGTCAACTTGCCCGCTCATCTCGTCGTCGTCAAGGGCACACAGTTCTTTGACGCCAAGATTGAGGCCTACAAGGACATGGATCTGACGGATGTGCTGCAGATGCTGGGACGAGCTGGCCGTCCCCAGTTTGACAACTCGGGAGTTGCTCGCATCTTTACGCAGGACGCCAAAAAGGACTTTTATAAGCACTTCCTCCACACGGGCTTCCCTGTCGAGTCTTCGCTACACACTGTCTTGGATAACCATCTGTGCGCCGAGGTGTCGGCCGAGACCATCATCACCAAGCAGGACGCCCTCGATTACCTTACCTGGACCTTCTTCTTCCGGAGACTGCACAAGAACCCTTCGTACTATGGTCTTGAGATCTCGGCCGAGGAGCACAACAGCATCGCCGCGCAGCAGCTCGCCAACGACTACATGATCGAGATGGTCAACAAGTCGCTCAGCGAGCTGGCAGATTCCAAGTGTGTCGAGGTGTTCCCCAACGGCGACGTCGATCCCACGCCGTTGGGCAAGATCATGAGTTACTACTATCTCTCCCACAAGACCATCCGCCACCTCGTCCGCCACGCCAAGGCGCAGGCCTCGTTCCTTGACGTGCTCTCCTGGATGTCCCGCGCAACCGAATATGACGAGCTCCCTGTCCGTCACAATGAGGACCTCGTCAACAGCACCCTCTCGGACAACCTCCCTTTCCCCGGTCATGCTTTTGGACTCCCCATGTGGGATCCCCATGTGAAGGCTTTCCTACTGCTCCAGGCACACATGTCGCAGATTGAGCTCCCCATCACTGATTATGTGGGTGATCAGACCAGCGTCCTCGACCAAGCCATCCGTATCGTTCAGGCCTCCATCGATGTCCTCACCGAGCTCGGATATCTATCCAGTTGTCTGCAGATGATGGCTCTTCTCCAGTCTATCAAGTCAGCTCGCTGGCCCACTGATCCCCCAGTTTCTGTCCTCCCTTCTGTGGACATTGATGTCAAGAACGATACGCCTCTCTCCAAAATCAGTGCCCTCACCCGTCCGCAGGCGATTCAGCTAGCTAAGAAGCTCTCTGTTCCGACCAGCCAGCACAACCGGTTCGCCCGCGCCGTGTCAATCCTTCCCAACGTATCCGTCTCCATCGACGAGGCCACTGCCCTCTCAGTGACGATCGGGCTGAAGCGACTCAATCCACTCGTGGAGCGGGAGGCTCGCATCTATGCGCCCAAGTTCCCCAAGCCACAGACGGAGAGCTGGTTTGTCATTGTTGCTGATGTAGCCCGTGACGAGGTCATGGCCGTCAAGCGAGTCGGCTGGACCACGAACCCCAACCGCAAGCTTCAGAGTGGAGGCAAGCCGACGGCCAGAACAAGCATCAAGCTTCCTCCGGCTGAGGCTGGGCAGGCCCGTAAGCTGGATGTTCTTGTCGTCAGCGATGCTTACCCAGGTCTCGAATATCGGGTCGAAGGCGTTGATATCCCCGCGCCGCCCACGGTCGACGATGAGGTGCAGTCAAAGAAGGCAGCAGCGTCTGGATCAAAGTGAATTTAGTCTATTTATTGTACTGACACAATGTAAGTGGTGTTTCTGGGGGTTAAACCGAGACTCTGGCGGCGACCCATATGCTACATGTAACAAGACAAGGAACCCAAGAGAGACAAGATGGATGATGAGAGAGAAATTTGGGTAGAGACCCGAGAGCTAAAGAAAAGAGAAGATGGAAAAGAAACGTCTCGTGAGAGAAAGGCCATGACACAACCGTGGCCAAGACAAAAGAAAAAACCCCCAACGGCCCCCCCTATTATATCCCCTGAAGAAAATGTCGTGATGCAAGCTTGACCGCGCCCGCCCAGCCTCATGACCGATAATCCTCCAACTCCTAGCAAAAGAAGTGAAAAGGAAAAAAAAGACAAGAATGAAACTCCCGATGCGTCGTGAGAGCAAAAAGAAACAAAGAAGAATGAGCTATATCATGGAGTAGACAAGGAAAAGAGAAGCCAAGACCAGTAACAAGAGAAAAACACACACAACACCCCAATGCTTTGAACCCGCAAAACCACCCTCCCCCCAAAAAAGCAGAACCAGAACCAGAATCACCGGGTATCACACAGCATGCGCTCGCTTGATCCATCCTGAACTCTTTCGCTCGTCTCGTAGTTTGGTTGTTTTTCTTGTTCGTTCGTAGACACGCCATCCTCGAAGGGGTTACATCGTTTCAACCCCCGAACCCAATTCTCCCTCTAGCCTCGCGCGTCTGGCGCAGGGTCCTCAGCAGCACTTTTTGCGCTCCTTCTGGTTCCGACCGTCCGGGAGGGTCTGCTCCTGGGTGCCGGCCTGCTCGACGGTGACGGCGGGGGAGAAGCCCGGGGAGAAGAGCCAGCTGCGGCGATCACGGCCGACGCGGAAGCTGGACCGAGGGTTCGCGCCGTCAAAGTATCCGCCGTCCATGCCCGTCTCGTAGCCCGGGGTGCCGGGGATGGCGGTGGCGGTCAGGAGGGCCTGCTGCATCTTGCGGTTCTGCTCGACGAGCTTGCGGGTGACGACGCGGAACACCTCCTCGACGCCCTCACCCGTCTCGGCGCTGATCTCGTGACAGGCGTCCCAGCCTACTTCCTGGGCCCAGAAGCCCGAGCTACGCTTCGAACTAGGACTGCGGGGCTCGATGGTCGGGGGGGACATGGCGTGGGCGCCCGACATGAGCGCAGGGTCGCGGTAGGGGGTCGCGGTCGGAGGCGGAGTGCTGCCCATCCCCGGTGCGAGGTTCTCGGCGACGTAGGCGATGCAGCGCTCGAAGGGGACCTGGCGGGCCGAGGGGTCGCGGGCGACGATGTCGGCCTTTGTGCCGACGACGTGGAGGACGACATCGTCGGGGAGGTTGCGGCGGAGCTCGGTGAGCCAGACGCCCATCTCTGCGAAAGAGTGGGCGTCGGTGATGCTGTAGCAGAGGATGCAGGCGTTGGCGCCACGGTAGTAGAGGCGGGAGATGGATCGGAAGCGTTCCTGGCCGGCTAATTCTGTCAGTTGATAGACTCCTATATAGAATACTTAAAAGACAAACCTGTGTCCCAGATCTGCAGGCGCACGACAGTGTCCGAGTCAGAGTCGACGACGCGCTTCGCAAGGAAGCTCGCGCCGACGGTGGAAGTTATCTTTGCAGGGTCAAAAGCTCCCTTGCAGTACCTCATGACGAGGGACGTCTTGCCTACGCCCTGGGCGCCGAGGACGACGATCTTGGCCTCGAGCGACGACATGATGGGGGGGGGGAGGAGGGCGCCCAGCGTCGATTTGAGTGAGGAGGGAGGATATTCCTCCGGGGTTATTTGAAAAGGAAAATAATTAAATGAAAAGAGAGAGGAAAAAACAACAACACACAACCTGAGTCACACGAAAAAAAGAAGAGGGAGGGGAGGGAAGAAAGAAGCAAAAAAAAAGAGAGGGTAAAAAGGAGGGTGAGATTTGGGGTGAGGGAGGGGTGTGTGTGGAAAGAGAAGAGGGAAGAAAAAAAAGATATGGAGGAACCACAACAACAAATTTCGGTGCTTGTCCTCGTGGTGGTGGTGGTGGTGTGTGCCTTATGCCTCTTATTGTTGGTTAATAATCCAACATGCGACACTCGGCGCAAGGCTAATCGACGAGGCTACCAGATTCTTTATTCTTCTGGGAGAGAGTATGAAACGAGGAGAGGGGGAAAGAGGAGGAGGAGAATCACGACCGGTCTCATGGTGTTGAAGAGCAACATGTTCGGGAAAAAGCAAATCCTCATCCTCGCAACCACGGCCACGGCGGCGGCGACACCCGGACAAGCAAAGCAAGTCTCATATTAGACATCAAAACATGTCTCAACAATTGATTACATCTCTTCAACTCAATTACACACCCCGAGTCGTTTCTATCGCACCTCTCATGATATATCCTCATGCCTTCTCTCTCCCCCTGTCGCTTCAGGCGCTTTTAGGAGAAAGAACCCCCCCCCCGCTGACGACATTCGCTAGCGTCCAAAGTGAACGGGGGAGCTTCACGTGGTAGCCCTCAACTACGTCATCCATCGCCAATCGACTCCGTTGGTTCCTCCACCTTGAAATGTTTGGTTCGTGAGAGAGACAAACATCAGATTGCTCAGCAACAAGCCCATATTTTTTTGCAGTAACAATTTGGCTTATTTCCTCACCGCCATCTCCTGCATTCAATTAATGACAAGAGACACACACACAGCAGCCTGCCGTGAAATGCCTGTCATGGCACACCATGTGGGCTAAACTACGAGAACCACCAGATCGGCCATGCATGCCCATGTACGTGCGCGCGCACACATGCATCCTGCAGTCGGCTCATGCTCCATGACATCTGCCCGCCAAGCCGTTTACTCACAAAGCCTCACCATCTCTATTCTTCTGTTCCACGACGGAAAATATGGTCGCACCCGAACACCTGGAACATTCCTCGGAGCATCCTTCTTCCCCCGCAACTGCGCTGCGCCCCCTGTCTGCCGCCCAATCTTGGCCCGTGATCCACAGGGGTGAGAGCCCCCTCCATTCTTGGACTCTCTTCCTATCCTCCTCCCTTCTGAACCAGTCAGTGGGGAAACATGGACGGGCGTGACATGCCCTCAGCCCGTCACGCCCAAGACAGCATGACGCACAGCCAGGGGCTCAGCTGGCCCAAGATCGCGATCTTATCAATAACAGCACCTCTCTCCCTCTCCCCCTAAGAAGCGCCATCAATTGGCTTGAATCCCGGAGATTAACATCCATGCGTCGTCGGGCAAAAACGAGAGAGGAAGGAGCCTCGGTGACTGCCTTCCCTTGGATGCCCAATTAGCTTCATCCCGCAACGGTCCCCACACTCCCTCAGCCCTGTTTACCTAAGGCTCCGAGCTTCCCCAGACTTCATGCCAACGACAAACATCAACGACTCGAGCTTCAAAAGATGAATACGCCAAAGAGCAAAAAGAAAACACAACTGGATGGCGATGGGATTGCTCCCGCCAGGGCTTGAACCTGAGACCTTCGCATCACCGATATTACAGTGTAAACTGAAGTATTAGTACGAC